>VDFB02328702.1:29839-40866 GCA_007258455.2 Sequoia sempervirens | reverse complement strand
ACCTCTAAACAAGCCCCTTTTCAACCTATTTTAGCCAATTTTGACAAACTTTTGTCAAACATCCAGACCTGACCTAACAAATAGGTGGACCTGACCTCCAAACAGGCAGACTTGACCTCTAGATAGGCAGACCTAACCTCTGGGCAAGCGGACCTTACCTCCGGACAGGTGGACCTAACCTCTGGATAGGCAAACCTAACCTCCGGATAAGTGGACCTGACCTTCAGATAGGCGGACCTAACCTGACAGACAGGTGGACCTACCCTTTAGGGGCGGACCTGACCCTTGACTAGTCAGTTTTATCATCTGTTTCATCATTCTAGACACCCGTTGCATTGTTTCACACGCCCATTTTTCTGATTTGATTACTCATTTTCCCGTTTCGAACATTCGAACACTTGTTTTGAGAGTCCATTCATCATCCTAAACCCTCATCCCCTCGGTCTGAGCATTCATCACCCTATTTAGTGTGCCCATTTACCCATCTTGAACAACTATTGTCTACTCATTTTTAGTTCAAATAGTTGTTTCTAACCATTTTCAACACCAAGGGTGGACCTGACCTTGAAGGGAGGACCTGACCTTCAGATAGCTTTTCTAGTCCTTTTTCTAGCCATTCTAAGAGTCATTCCTTCATTCAAGATTGTCGTTTTCATGTTCCGAGTAATCATTTTCCTATTCTGAACTTTCGTTTCCTCATTTTGAAAGTCAACCTCCACCATCAAGCATCCATTCACCCATACAGCGTCCTCATTTATCCATTTTGAACCCATGTTCACTCAGCCATTCTCCCCATTCTAGATATCATTTCCTCATTTCGGATCATCGTTATTTCATTAAACTTCATTAAAGCAGCTATCCAAATTGACCTAGGTTTTTGTTTCTAATCGTCGTCCATCAAAACTGACTTAGGATTGTCATCCATCCTAAATCATTCATTCTTGTTGACCCAATCAATCCACTTCTATCTCAAATTGGATTTGGTGCCATTATCATATATGCATCCTTTAGTCGATTAATCAACACCTAGCGTTACCAAGGATCACTCTTGAACTCAGTTTTGGATTATGGTCATCATCATTCATCCTACCGTCCAATCAAATTAATTGGCCATCAATCTAATCCAATCCTTATATCATCAATCGCCCAGTCAATCTATTCAATGCAATACAATTTGACCAATTGTTTACCAATTAACCTAATCTAATCTCATCAAACAAATCCACTTTGGTCAAATCAATCATCCAAATCAATCGTATTGAGCCACATATTTATCGGCTAATCCATTGTGTCAATCCTTTCGTCATCATCTAGATCATCCTAACATCCTAGTCCATTCTATCATCTTGCATGCCCATTTAGACCTGGTCATAGAGAAGGAAAATGGCCGAGCAACAAGCCCAAAATTCCCAACTAAACATCCCTCAAGATCCCAACAACGTAGCTAATGTTTCACAAAATCCCAATAACGGTACGAATATCCCTCGAGATCCTCAAAATGGTACATCATCACAGTCCAATTTCGATGGTCAAAACACAACACCACCCGAAGATGAGAACATGGTCAATCAACCTGAACTTACACTTGAAGAACAATTTAGTAACCCTACCAATGTGCAAATGATAGATCACCTTCTCAAAAAACATGGGGAAAAAATCTTGGCCACCTAATTATAAGAGGTGTCAAACCTTCATCAAGTATCAACCTATCCAAGTATGGTAGTTCCACATCTAATATACCCCAAGGTTCACAAAACGCACCAGGTAGTTCGTACATCCCCAATGTTCCTCCAGTCGAGGGTTGGCACCAACCTAAATTTGGCAACGTCATTCTCTATCATGTTAAAAATCCCCCACACACCATAATCTTAGTCATGGGGGCTCCTCAAGTAACTAATCCCAACAATCCTTTTGCCTACGACATGCCACAAAATGTTCCACAACCTACGCCATTAATGCTGACAACACCACCCCTTCCGAATCAACCTCTCGTATTACTGGGGACAACCCTTTTACTGCATTGCCTCTGCCTCCTAGTGCCACAAACCTACCATCACCTTCGTACACATCTCAATAGCCTCTCTAATATATCATACCACCTTCATTACCACTGCAAGGTACATCCCAATTGAATGTTCCCTTTGGTACCCACCAACCTCCTTTGCAAAACGCCTCTACATTATCTCAGCTACCTCATCAACACCAACCCCCACATAACCCAATGATCTCTTCACAACAACAACCACACCAATTGCAAGGCAATCTGTCACGACCTCCCGCCTAGACCATATCCCCATTCCTCACATTCATTCTATGTCTGCAAGCTCAACCACAACACAACATCCCATCTCGGCCCACACAACACCTGACATCACATTAGCAACCTCCTTAGCATTATTATTATCATAACCAATAGTAGTCCCAGCAACAACCACCTTATGTGACCTCCCAATAGTCACAACAGTACCATCAGTACCAGCAGACCAATCCACAACACCACATTCAAGCTCTTCAACATCCTACCACAAATTTTTATCAAACAAATCTGTACTATACCTCACAACAACAACCCCAATACCAAAAAACTCCAACAGCATACCAGCAAGGGATATCATCATCTCACTATCAAAATCCATACCTCAACCTTCAGACACTATCTCAGTAGGATCCTTCATCCTCCTACCACCCATATCCATCCAACCCATATTTGGCTCTCACTCCACCAATCAACTCAGATTTGTTAGAAATCAAAGCCGCTCTGAAAGATCTTCAAGTTGGGACTAGCAAACAATCATTAAAATTTGAAGGCATATGTCTCTATCCATTTAATCCCTCCATTTCACTGATCCCCTTCCCTAAACACTTCAAAATACCAAAATTCAACAGATACAATGGAAACAAAGATCCTAAGGCCCACTTGCAAGAGTTTTACTCCTAGTGTCAGGAAATTATGCACAATGACAACTATCTCTTGCATATGTTTCCACATAGCCTGACAGGAAATTCCCTAGAATGGTTCATGAGTCTAGAACAAGGGTCCATAAAATCCTTTGCATATCTTTCAGAAAAAATTGTTTCTTACTTCTCCTTCAATTTGGAGGACACTAATACCTTGGATCTCCTCAAAGAGAAGCAACGTGAAGGTGAAACCTTTGCTAGATACCTTCAGAGGTGGCATGCACTAGCAAGCCGAATGAAAACCCCTCTCATAGAGAAATACATGGTCACCCTCTTTGTACAGAACTCTCATCCTGACATGGCTCATAATTTTAGGTTACACTATGTCAACACTTTCGCTGAGATAGTGGAAAAAGGACCCATCCTCGAACGCGCCCTTATTGCCAAAGGGCACATCAAGATACACAACCATGACAGAGAAAGGCCATCCAGTGATAAGTCACACTTATGGAACAAGAACAAAAACACACTGAATGATGGTGTCACTGACACTAAACATGTTTAGGTGGCCAATACATCCCAGAGACAACAATCGTCTATAACTAATGCCATATATTTTCCATAGGGGGCATCTCATCCTCCTCGACAATCAAACCAAAATAGTGAAGGGAATAAAAAATGCCAGTATGCTCAATTAGGAGAACCCTTGAGTGTCATCTTCAATAAGTTATTACGATTCAACTACCCAATTACGTACCCTGTCACCAAACCACTTGATGAATCCAAGCCCAAACTTTCCTAGTTTAGGGAGAATGAATATTGTGAATTCCATAAAATTAAAGGGCACACTCTGAATAAGTGGCTAGGTCTCAAAAACTATGTCCAAGATATTATTGATCGAGGAGATATCAAATTCGACACTAGTCAAGCTTCATCATCTAATGCTCAATTACAGATATACCAAAATGCCTTCCTTGACCATAATCAAGGCGCAAGCACCTCCAACAACAATCCACAAGACAACAACACAAATAACATAAAATGTACCCCTCAATTATGATGGCATTGTCCATTACATTGAACAGGTAGAACCTCATGTGTCTATGATACATGTTAAGACTAAAGATCCCCAATGTTTTGTTGCCACCTGACGGTCCTGCATTACTGTCCCTGCAACCTCCACTTCCGCCTAATCAAATCTTGTAAACTCTCAGTACAACATTCTTGATCACTTAGGAAAGACCCTTACTCAAATCTCAATCTTGGATATGCTTAAGTCTTCTCCCGTACATCAAGAAATTCTCAATAGAGCTTTACAGGAAACTCATGTACCTAATGACATCGATCCCACATGGTTCCAAGATTTAGTAGGACACCTAGCTTTATCTTACTAGCTACACTTCAGCCAGAATGACATGCCAAATATTGATGCCAATCACAATCATCCCTTGCACATCGAAGTCCTAGTTGCCCATCATAAAATAAAAAGGGTCCTGGTAGATAATGGCTCTGTCCTCAATCTATGCACTATAAAATTCATAAAATAGGTGGGGTATACTCAAGCAGATTTGAGTAATCAAATCATCACAATCAAGGCTTATGATAATGTAGAAAGAAATTCTGAAGGAATTATTAGTCTTCCTATCCAAGTTGGACCTATAGTTCAGTACACTACCTGTCATGTCCTTGATTTGGACTTACCATATAATCTCCTCCTCCGCCACCCATGGCTCCATGCTATGCAAGTCGCTCCCTCCACGTACCATGAATGCCTAAAATTCTTAGTTAATGGACAAGAGATAACCATTTATGCTAACCCCCAACCATTTTAATACTGCCACACTTTAGAAGCGTCATTTCCCATTTACATTATTGTCCTGAGATCGAAATTGGGACATCTCAATCATCATCCTCCAATTCATCATCCACCATGGCGATCACTCCATCTTCTGCCACCAATCCTATAGTCACCAAAGTCCAAATCATTGACAAGGGGTGTGGTGAAATGAAATGCATGCCACTCTAAATGTGGCAACCCTACCACTGTCACCACACATGTATGGCCAACCTTCACAAGCTACTCCAAAGGAAGACAAGACTATCATCTTCATCGCAAAAAAAATCCCACTACCACTTTCAAGTCTCCTAGTATAAGGAATGCAGATGGATATGAATGGGCCGGCGGACAAAGGCATATACGAAGGACAGACGCGGACGGGCAACGCCGTTGCGGGACGCTGGGCCGGGAGGACGGGTGCGACTGGCAGAGACGCACTGGATGAACTGGACAGCAGAGCGAAGGAAGGTGTTGATATGGTGACCGCGCTCGACCGTGCGGAAGACCGGTGAAAAACGCGGAGAACAGGGGACCCAAAACCGTAAGCGTGCCAGCCAATATCGATGATGTTGATCGCCAGAATCTCTATCCATGCCGATTACCCTACATCACCATGCCAGCCGCTGCAAACCGCCAATCCGACTCGGTAATTCAGGACCGCCAGTGCACACACACCTGTCTCTGAATGCCCGCCATAACCTTTCGGATTAGAGAAGATTAGTACTCGTTGCCGAAATAAAAACAAAGGAAAACCGAAGAAGGCGATTAATCTGGTGCGAACCTCGCCAGATCGCTACCAGGAAAAATGCATGTTGATAATAAGTGAAAACCTCGAAGATGGGAGATGGAGATATTCATCTTCCCCTTGTGGGAACTCAATTATCCACACAATCATCCATCCTAATTGAAGAGACTCAAGAAGTTAATCTAGATATTGCAGAAAATCCTAAGATCACCTATGTGGCCAAATCTCTATCAAAGCAAGAATATTCAGTCATTCTTTAGCTACTCCAAGATGGTATCATTAACTTTTCCTGTTCATACTCAGACATGCCAGGCTTAGACCTTGCTTTGGTAGTTCATCATTTGGATGTTCACCTGAGATGCCAAGCCTGTCAAACAAAAGCTCTGAAAAATGCATCCATAGGTAGCATTATTATTCAAGTAGGATTTGGAGAAATTACTGGATGTCAGTTTTATCAAGCCAATTGACTACTCTGATTGGATTTCCAACATAGTACTTGTTGCCAAACCAAACAGAGACATTCAAATTTGCATAGACTTTTGGGACCTTAACAAAGCCTGTCCAAAAGACAACTTCCCACTGCCTAATATTGACATGTTGGTTGACCTAACTACAAGAAATGAGATTTTATCCCTTATGGATGGTTTCTCTAGTTACAATCAAATCCAAATTGCACCGAAAGACCAACACAAGACCGCTTTTACGACACCTTGGGGTACTTTTTGTTACAATGTTATGCCTTTTGGTCTCAAGAATGCGAGGGCAACATATCAAAGGGAAATGACTGTCATCTTCCATGAACTCATCCATATTATCATGGAGGATTATGTCGATAACTTGCTAAGAAAATCTAGAACCCGAGCAAAGCATCCTGTCATCCTAAAAAAGATCTTCGAGCATTAGAACATTACAAGTTATGACTAAATCCAAAAAGTGTGTCTTTGGGTGTTGCATTAGAAAAAATTGGGTTCATAGTCTCGAAGGGATGAGGGTTGATCCCACCAAGGTGAAAGCTATTATGGATGGCACACCCCATGTCTGAAACAATTAAAGTCTCCAAGGCTGGAATCATCTGGTGGGTGCTTGTGACTTTGGAATAGGAGTGTCAATCGGTACCCATGCCTAAAAAGGCTGAGTGGAACCAGCAGAGTGTAAGACATGTTTCAATAAGATCAAGAATACTTGGCTCATCACTAATCTTGAGTACCACCCATTCAACCCAGGCATCTCACCGCCAGTCACACTAGGGGCATTATTAGCACAACATAATGAATCATCAAAAGAAAGAGCAATCTACTACATCAGTCAAACACTAGTCAGCTATGAATTAAACTATTCACCCATGGAGAAAGCATGTCTAGTAGTGGTCTTCAATACACAAAAAACTCTGACATTACATGCTCAGCCATCTAGTCAAATTAATAGCAAAAATTGACCCGCTAAAGTATTTGTTATCCAGAACCACTTTAACTGGTCGCATGGCTAAATGGGTCATGCTCCTAAGTGAATTTGGCATAGATATGTGGATCGCAAAGCCATAAAGGGACAATTCATAGCTGATCAGTTGGTTGAGGCACCCCTAGTGAATGCTTACCCTCTAGTCACGAAATTTCTAGATAAAAAAGTTTTCACATTTTTAGAAGCACCTGCTTGGACATTGGATTTTGATGGCTCATATACTCATAATGGATCAAGTGTAGAAATTCTATTGGTTACCCCTCAAGTCGATTACATTCCAAAATCATTTAGGATATCATTTTTGTGTACCAACAACATAGCGGAGTATGAGGAACTCCTCACGAGCCTCTGAATTGCAAAGCAATGGCATATAATTCACTTGAGGATCTTTGGTGATTCACTGTTGGTCATTAAGCAGGTTAATGATGAATTCCTAACAAAAGATGATAAGATGTTACCCTATAAATGCATGGTGGATGATTTCAAGAAATATTTCACCTTCATACAATTTGACCAAATTCCTAGAGTACAGAACAAAACAGTTGATGTAATGGCTACTACTGGCTCCCTGATTGACATGCCTAAAGATCGAATAGAATGAGAGTTCTTTGTAGAAAAAATTTTAATCCCAGCATATGATATCCCTAAGACTAACATGGTGTGCAACATTGTGGTTCCCACTTCCCCATGGTACCAAGATATATATGCTTATCTACATGATAATATTCTACCCCCAAACCTCACACGAAACTAACAAAAATCATTTATTGAATGTTCAACTTGATACATTATCGTCGATGATACACTTTATCATCGCGGGTATGATGGAATCCTCCTTAGATGTCTAAGTGAGACCAAAGCCCATATTGCACTAATAGAGGTACATAGTGGTGTTTGTGGGGCCCATTCAAATGGTATGGCTTTGTCCAAAAGGATTCTTTGAGCTGGATATTATTGGCCTACATTAGAGCATGATGCTTATGAATTTGTGAAGAGATGCCTTCCCTTCCAGCAACATGTCGATTTGATTCATGCTCTAACACAGGACCTTCAGCCCCTCCTAGCACTGTGGCCCTTCTCTTAATGGGGTTTTGACTTGATTGAAAAGATTTACCCACCATCTTCCAATGGCCATACATTCATAATTATTGCCACTAAATACTTCACCAAATGGGTGGAAGTATGCCACTCTCTCAAATCACCAATACCAAAATTTCAAAATTCATCATTTACCATATTCTTTGCAGATATGGTATTCCATCCACCATCCTATCCAATAATGGAAAACCTTTTAAAAACCACGCCATGAAAGATCTATGTGACACCTTTCATATCTAGCATCATTGGTCAACGCCTAATTACCCCCAGGGTAATGGTCAAGTAGAAGTAACCAACAAGACCCTTATCCGCATCCTCAAGAAGTTTGTTAATAACACTGGTCAAGATTGGCACCTCCATATTCATCCCACCCTCTGGGCATATCGTACCTCCATCCGCACCCCTATAGGCACCACCCCCTATTCTTTAGTGTATGGTGTCGAAGCCATCTTGCCAATCGAAGTTGAGATCCCATCACTGAGAATTTCTCTAAAGAACCTTATCAGTGAGGAGGATGCTCATGTTGCAAGACTTGCACAGTTGGAGTTACTTGATGAAAGATTAATCAAAGCCTATGATCATTTGCAAGCATACCAGAACTACCTCAAGAATAACTACAACAAGAAGGTACGTCCTCAACAGTTCCAGGTTGGTGATCTTGTCCTTAAAGAGAACCAGTGTACCCAATAGGACCGAGATAAAAAAGGAAAATTTGAAGCAAACTGGTTGGGTCCTTATATCATAACTGCTAAATATGGATCTGGGGCATATAGGTTTGCTACCCTTAAAGGAGAACACCTAGAAGATCCTATCAATATTATGCATTTGAAGAGGTTCTACACCTAAATCCACTTGGTAACCCTACCTACAAAAATACCAAAAAAATCAAAAATCAGAAAAATTCAAAAATAGTAAAGAGAAATAAATTTGTCCTATGGTGAAAACCACTTTTGGTGGCACCTTGGATAAGTACGGGTGGTGAAAACCTGGTAACAGGCATCATCCGTAGAAGGCTTAATCATTATCTACCTTGTGTCCTAGTTACTTTATGACTTCATCTATTCTATCCTCACATCCCCTCCCATCCTATCCTTGGCCGCTTGGTGTATTTTGATTGAGAATTGGACGATCTACCTTGGCTATGCCTCATCCTGAGCTTTTTGTTATCCCACTCAGAGCTTGTGTCATTTTTATGATCGTCGTTCGGTTGGTTTCATTACATAGGATCATCCATCGTGTCAATCTCCATTTAGATCTCATCCTGTCACGTAAGTCTTCTCGCCCTTGGTTGAACTACGTTGCCTCTATGCTATCATGTAGGCAAGGCTGATCATTTGATTATCCTATGATGGTCCTCTGTCATCTGTCCTCATTTTCTCCTTTCCACTCTTGCCCATGGTCGGTTGTCATTTGTCTTTTCCGAACTATGTTTCCCTTGCACTTCCACATAGGCAAGGTTGATCTTTTGATCCACCCCTAGGGCTTTATTTTGCTTTATTTGGTTGTGTTTCATCGTCCCCCATGAGTCTCCATTAGTTCTCTTTTTTCTTTATCCATGGTCTTTTATTGAACTATGAGGGCTCTACGCTTTCACATAGGTAAGGCTAATCTTTGATTAGCCCCTGAGCCCCTAGGTTTGTAGGGTGTGTTAGTCCTTTGTCTAGTCTTTGTGTCGTGTTGTCAAGAGTACCCTTACCTAGCTGATTCTTCACAAACAAGATCCTTTAGTGATGGAGAGTCTAATTAATGACAAATATCTTGCGTCAACTGGGTCATTTTAGTTTAGTATCCATCATCGGTCTCAATAAGATGTATCCTTCCTAACAAACCACATCAACCCATCCATCTTTGTGATCCTATGGCAAAGGACATTTGTCTTTGATTATGATTTATTTTCATGCTTTTGGCTTTTGTTTATTGTTTGAGCTCCCTATCCTCACTTATCAAAACTGTCATGATCCATCATATTATGATGTGTTTTGATGAGTTAACGAAGGGGCATCTCTTGATCATTTTTTTGTTGTTGTATGCGGGGTCGTTCCCATGTAGTACCCACTAGGACCCCTAGGGTCCTGTGTTATGTTGGGAACATCCCTTTGTGCTTGTGGTTATTCCAATACCTGGCCTGACCAAGGTCCTCGTGACTTTGGGGTGTTAGGATAACCTTTTTTGCTATGTTTGTTTCATGCATTAGATGCCAACTAGCCTTGGTCTTATATATCAAGGTATTTGTTATCTTATGCTATATCAAAAATCAATGCTCCAAAGATGGAAGATTGTGTTCTTGACTGCATTTCATCTCATTACATGCACCCTTCATTTAGCATTTTTCATAACCCATGACTTGTGATTTAGGTTGTGCAAACTTTGATTCTTTTTCCATTGGTTTTCCTCTTAAGGTACTAATGGTTCTTGACAAGTACAATATCACACCCATATTACACCTATCATCTACCCGCATTCCCATACAAGTTCTTATTGACATATGGGTTTGCATTATATGCACTCATGTTTCATTCATATTGAAGGTCACATTGTAGATACAACATATTTTATTTTTCATAGACTGATTAGATTAAGTATCTTAGTTTCATTTAGTGCATATGTGTCCATATTAATATTTTAATGATACATGTGTTACCATATTGTTAGATTCATCCTAATTACATTTTATACCAAATATTCATATCATCCTGCATTATAAACATTAATACATGCATAATCATCCATCCACAAACATAAAATATCATATACATGTGCATAAATAAACATAATCATCCATCCACATTAACATAAAATATCCCATACATGTGCATACATAAACTAAATCATCTATCACATAAAACATAATGCATAGTGTCAATAAGGGCTACTACATATCATAATTAAAATAATACAATGTACATCTCGTCATAATGTCTCAAGCATAATCCACTACATATCCATCATATATCATCAAATAAGGTACAAAATCTAGAGATGTAGATCACC
>VDFB02328702.1:0-28300 GCA_007258455.2 Sequoia sempervirens | reverse complement strand
CTGCCCTCCTATGCCCACATCTGCTTTAGGTCTCTCCTACTGCCCTCCTATGGCCACATCTACTTCAGGTCTCTCTTTTTTTTGACTTTTTGTAGCTGCATGCGCCTCCTATCTCCTCTCTTTCTAGGATTTTGTTCCTCTATCCTCCTGCGCCACAACCCTAGCCTCCCCCTCTCCCTCCTATACTCCATCTCCTCCTTGGGCTCTATGCCATCGTCTCCTCCTCCTGCTCACCTTCACTGGCTCCTGGACTGCTTTGACCGCCTCCTGTCCTCCTATCTCCTAACCTCCTCTCCACTATCCTCATGGACCCTATCCCTCTCTCTCCACCCTCTGTCGTTTTTATCCTCTAACCCAAAACATAGTGCCCCCTCAATTGGCACCATTGGTGTAATCCATGGAGGCGAATGTCACTTAAACCACTAACTATATTGATTAGTCGTCCCTACATCTCTCTGCCCCTCCCTCCTACCTAGGTATGGCACAAACTGTAGTGTCTCCAACTCTTCCACACTACCTCCAGATCCAACTCATCCCCCCATAGCCACTCTAATGTCAATTGTCGAAATGTCACTCGCTCTGCGGGAATATCCTGCCTCACTCCAAACTACCTCGTCACTCGATCTAGCCTGTGCAACTCCACTACACGCGAACCTCTCCCAATGATATAACATCGGGTGAAGAAGTAACCCCTGTGTCTCTCCTCATCGTCCCTCCAGTCCTTGAATCACCGCAACATATATGGACGCCATACTATCATCTTAGCCTGCACATTATCAAGTTATCTCCTCCACACATCCACATCTTTGACATCCCAATATCGCAGTATCACTCCTGCCTCTGTCCCCCATCCCCAAGCCATTACTGCTTTCATCCTGCTCTCCTACTCTTAGCACGACTGGCCTAGTCACCTTGATATGCTCCCAGGCCCACACCTGTAGCAGTGTGAAGTGTGTCACACTCAGCACCTCTCAATAGCATATCATGTGCATATCCTTGTACAGTTGCGCTAACATACAGGTCCTCCATGCAAACTAACTCTCTCAACCCTCGATGATGTGATGGATCACCTCGACGAACTTGAGGTGCAAGAATCAACCACTTCGGTCTGGTAGCAATATCCCGCTAATCAGTCCTACTAGGTATAATGGCAATACCAATACCCTGCAGGAAAAACATATGTCCAAGTCTAGCTGCTGCTGTTGAATCGATAGCTCGTTATCACCAAACACAACCTGCACAAACTCGTCCAGTTCCTCACCCTCTACCTAACACTCATTAACTGGGAGCTCTGCTATGGGGAGCCTCAAAATCCTCCATACGTCCTCTAAAGTCATCGTCGCCTCCCCTATCGGCAAATGAAATGTTGACATTGCTAAGTCCCAATGCTCTATCAATGTTGTCAGCATGGCCATGTGGGCCTTAATCATTAGATAAGATAGCATGTGCAACAATCTTGCCTCCGCTAACACCTAATGATCCACGCTCATCATCGCCGCTATGCATCAACTATATACCTCAAACTACCTCTCCCGCATTCGCAAACTCTCAAAATCCTGCATCCATGACATGACCACTATGTCATTTTCTCCTTTCTTTTTGCATCGTTATTCTTCCCTTTTCCCCAGTACTAGGATTCCCTTGCCTATCCTTTCTTTTTCCTCTATTTTCCCTCTCTTTTTCCTCTTTTCCTCTTTTCAATCCCCCTTGGATCAAGGCTCAACCCCTGGTCATGGGCAGACCCACCTGGGACATCAAGCAGACCCACCCCCGGGCATGGTCAACCTCGCCCGAGCCCTCGGGCGAATCCACCCTGAGTGCAATCAAACCCATAGGAAAACTTGCCCAAACCTGCGAGCGGACCCGCCTGATCTCTTGGGCGAACCCACCCGAGCTCTCGGGCAGACCCGCCCCAGCTCGAGAAAACCTGCTCGAGCTCCTAGGCGGACTCGTCCGGGGTTCGAGCGGACCTACCCAGCTGCGAGCAGACTTGCCCAAGCTCCCAGGTGAGCCCACAGGCCGCACAAGCGAACCCACCTGGGCATGGGAAAACCCACTCGAGTACGAGTAGACCCGCCCCCGTGCGTGGGCGGGCCTACCCAGGCTCAGACGGATCAGCTCCTCTGCAGGACCTAGCAATCAATCCCCCCTTTCACCCACCATTTTTCCCTCTTTCGGGGCATACCCAACTAACTTTTTTTTTCTCTCCCTGATTGAAACCCAAAATCCCAATTTTTCCTTCTACCCATTTTTCATCCCTCTCCCCATTAAAACCCATATTTTCCAATTTTTCAAAACTTAAACAAAATAACAAATCACAAAGTTGGGTTTGGGGCTAACTTGGCATGGCACAACACACTCGTTGAAGAACCATTGTCTCTCGTCCCCTCAGTGGATAATGTCGCTATCATACTCCAGCATCGTGCACTCTGACCCTCTCCCTCTTTTCTTCTCCCTCTCTTCCTCCACTGAAAGTTGTCCAAGTGAGGAGGGGTAATTCTAAGAACTATCCTTTATAACTTTTTTTTCCTCATTTTTACCTTTTTAAATGAAGGGAATTTTTTTCCTTTATTTAACCAAATTTTCCTCCAACTAATCCATTCACCCTCTATCTTCTTAGGGTCGCCATTTGCAAATTGCACCTCTATTTGACTCCATTCAAAAGCTACTCTTCTCAATTTTTTGTGCTCTTTCCAATGACATATACCACTCCATACTTTCGAGAAGTTGCCCAGGACCCCTTTTCCTTCTCCATCCGCCATCTCGAGGGGGCATACCCTACCATTCTCTCCCAATCTTCCATCACAAGCCTTCTCTTGTAAGACTAGGGAATCCCCTTTAATTTCCCTCTATTTGGGTAGCTCATACAAATTCTCCCATGCTAGGGCATCTCTTTTTTGGTCACTTCCTTTATAGAGTCATCTGCATTTTATTTTCTTTGAAACCCTATTATCCTAATAGTGTTTTGAAGAGGGGAAAAATGTAGACATCAAAATTTGACCACTACCATATGGTCAAAGACATCTCCTTATTCATCCCTTTACTCATCTATTGTATCCTCTTTGTCGGTATTAATTAAATCATTCATTTAATTAATATTTCATGTCCTACATAAACTTCTTAAAGTATTTAATTTAATAAATACTTTTATTCTCTTTCCTCTCTAAATTAAATAAATATACCACTTTATTTAATTTAGCCATGTAACCTCTTGGAATTTAAATTAATTTTTAATTCCTCACCTTCTCTCATTGTCACATCCTCCAACTTTTGCAAGTTGGTCTCTAATTCCCCTTAACCATCTAACCCTCTTCTAATTGTAATTAATTTATGGTTAGGATGTGCACACCCCTAATCATCATTAGGGTCACATCCTCCATAATCTCTCACTTGCCTCTAATATGTCATTAATTTGTTTAATTAAGTGTTTGCACAACCTTAATCACTTAATTAAGTCAACCTAATCTCCATGTCATTTATGAAATGTGTCATAAGTCAACCTATTAAAGGTTTTCTCCTTTTGGACAAGGCACCCCTTTCCCCATGTGAATTTTTAATTCACATTTAATCCCCCAGTGCATTTCAAAGAATTGTAAATTCTTTCTCTCATTCCCATGTGGATATTTGAGGAATTTTTAATTCTTCACATATCTTTTCACCCACATAGGGACAAGGACTTCCTTTATGAGGAGATCTTGTCCAAATCTCAAGATACTATGTAGTACCTCCATATCATGTCCACATCATCTTTTCAAGCCACTTCACATGCCACATGTCAAGATGTGAGGGTTTGTGAGTTCTCAACTCACCATAGCCCTACATCTTGGCCTTGTTGGTTTAATCTCAACTGTCCATTTCTTTAGAGAATTAAAAATTATCTATAAATACCCCTGTTTTCTCTTATTTTGGGGAGAGATCATTGTGCTAGCCAAACTCTTACGATTTTTTTATTTAAGCCATGTTTAGCCAAATATTTGCACTTGCATCCATTCCCATCCATTTTTTATCCGTCTTATATCCCACACTTGCATCTTTTGCCATAAAGAAGAGCACATATCTCGTCAATAATCAAGGGCCAACCAAAAGAATAGCTCAACGAGGTAAAATGTTCCATTTTATTTTGTTAAGCTAATCATTTGCCCAATCTTGAGGTGTTAGGTGTTTAGGTGGTTTCTTGCGTGTTTTGTGATGTTGCTCGTTTCTAGGACCTTGCCTAGGGGCAAACCTGTCGTCCACAAACTCCAAAAACTAATTTTTTGTAGATTTTTCACAAAGGGGCAGACCTGACTTGATAGAAAAGTGGGTCTAACCTTCAGACAGGTAGACCTGACCTCCAGACAAGCGGATCTGACCTAGATAGCTTTTTTCAAAAGGTGAAATTTTAGTTTGCAACACTTTTTTTTGTTGTTCTAAGTGTTTATGACCTCCTAACATGTCTTGTTTGAGCTTGTGCAAGCATCTAATCACCGTTTGGAAAAAAATAAGGACAAGAATCAATAACAAGTTTCCTTGCAGGGTTAGTTATTTGTCAACTACTACTTGTTGTTTTGCATAACTTAGGCAAATAGTTTAACTAGGAGTGTCAATTAACCTTATGTGTTGTGTTTGACGGTAAGCTATTTAACGTGTCCAATCCCCTTGCGCTACTTGGAAATCCGTGTCTCCCTTTTTTTTCTTTTATTAGGGGACCTACTTGGGGATTTCATCACCCCAATGGATGATCCCAACCACACGTACTGGTGAGGTATATAAAAGGGGGAGACAAAAGTTGTACCTCAATCCAACCACATTGTAATTGGAAAAACATTGGGATGATGTGAAGAGTTGGTTTGAGCTTCTAGTATCTCACTGAGGTTTCTAACTCACGCTTATAACAGGTTGGTGTTCACAATTTGGACCTCAAGTATCGGGTGCATATCAAGGACTCCTTAGCAACCATGTTCATCTTAGAATAGAAGACTTTTTCAACTATACCCCCTTCTACTAGTCTTAGGATTGTGTTGTCTGAATTGTCTTCTTTGTGCGAAACCAGTAATTTTATGTTCAGTTGACTCAATTATATTCTTTTGACTGATGTTTGTTGTGTTTTGGGCCCTTTTCCTTAGTCCTCTTTTCAAAACTCAAGTTAAACCTAGCTAGGGGTGGACCTGCCCTCTAGGGACAAACCTGACCTATTCTAGGGATAGACCTAACCTTTGAACTAGCCCCTTTTCAGCATACTTTAGCCAATTTTGACCAAATTTTGTCAAACAGGCAGACCTAACCTCCAAAGGCAGACTTGATCTCTGAACAGGTGGACTTGACCTTCAAACAAGCGGACCTGACCTCCAAGCAAGTGGACCTGACCTCCGAGCAGGCAGACCTAACCTCTAAATAGGCTGACCTGACCTGACAGACATGCTGACCTGCCCTCCAGGGGTGGACCTAACCCTTGAATAGCCAATTTTATCATCTATTTCATCATTCTAAACACCCATTGCATTGTTTCGCATGCCCATTTTTACGTTCTGATTACTCATTTCCCTGTTCTGAACATTTGTACACCCATTTCAAGAGTCCATTTGTTATCCTAAACTCTCATCCCCTCAGTCTGAGTGTTCATCACCCTATTTGGTGTACCCATTTACCCATCTCAAACAACATTTGTCTACTTGTTTTCAATTCAAATAGTTGTTTCTAACCATTTTCAGCACTAGGGGCGGACCTGACCCATCTAGAGGTGGACTTGACCTCGAGGGGTATACCTAACCCATCCAGGGGTGGACCTGACCTTGAGGGGAAAACCTGACCCCTTCTAGGGGTGGACCTGACCTTTAAACAGTTTTTTCAGTCCTTTGTGTAGTCGTTCCAGGAGTCATTCCTTCATTAGGGATTATCGTTTTCATGTTTCAAGTAATCATTCGCTTGTTCTAAACTTTCATTTCCTCATTTTGAAAGTCAACCCCCACCATCAAGCATCCATTTAGCCATTCAGAGTCCTCATTTATCCATTTCAAACCCATGTTCACTCAGCCATTCTCCCCGTTCTAGATATCGTTTCCTCATTTTGGATCACCGTTATTTCATTCAACTTCGTTAAAGCAGTTATCCAAATTGACCTAGGTGTTCGTCTCTAATTGTCATCTATCAAAACTGACTTAGGATTGTCATTCATCCTAAGTCAGTCATCCTTGTCGGCCCAATCAATCCACTTTTATCTCAAGTTGGATTCGGTGTCATTATCATATATCCATCCTTTAGTCGATTAATCTACACCTAGCGTTACCAAGGATCACTCTTGAACTTGATTTTAGATTTTGGTCATCATCATTCATCCTACTATCCAATCTTATTAATCGATCATCAATCCAATCCAATCATTATATCATCAATCACCTAGTCAATCTATTCAATCCAATCCAATTTGACCAACTGTTTACCAATTAACCCAATCTGATCTCATCAAACAAATCCACTTTTTTCAAATCAATCCTATTGAGCCACATCCTTATCAGCTAATCCATTAGGTCAATCCTTTCATCATCATCTAGATCATCCTAACATCCTAGTCCGTTCTATCATTTTGCATGTCGTTTAGACCCGATCACAGACAAGGAAAATGGCTAACCAACAAGCCCAAAATTTCCAACCAAGCATCCCTCAAGAACCCAACAATGCAGGTAATGTCTCACAAGATCCCAATAATGGTATGAATATCCCTCGAGATCCTTAGAATGGTACATCATCACAATCCAATATTGATGGTCAAAACACATCACCACCTGGAGATGAGAACATGGTCACTCAACCCGAACTTACACTTGAAGAACACTTTAGTAACCCTACCAATGTGAAAATGGCATATTGCCTTCTCGAAAAACATGAAGAAGAAATCTTGGGCCACCTAATTAAAAGAGATGTCAAACCTCCATCAGGTATCGACCTATCCAAGTATGGCAGTTCCACATCTAACATACCCCAAGGTTCACAAAATGCACCAGGTAGTTCATACATCCCCAATGTTCCTCCACTCAAGGTTTGGCACCAACCTAAATTCAGCAACACCATTTTCTATCATGGTAACAATCCCCCACATGCCACAATCTCAGTCATGGGGCCTCCCCAAGTAACTGATCCCAACAATCCTTTTGCCTACGACATGCCACAAAATGTTCCACAACCTCCACCATTAATGTTGACAACACCATCCCTTTCAAATCAACCTCTCATTAACACTAGGGGCAACCCCTTTATTGCATTTCCTCCACCTCCTTGGGCCACAAACCTACCATCACCTTCATACACATCCCAACAACCTCCCCAATCTAACATACCACCTCCATTATTTTCGAAAGGTACCTCCCAACCAAATGTTCCCTTTGGCACCCAACAACATCCTTTGTAGAACACCTCTACATTATCTCAGCCACCTCGTCAACACCAACCCCCGCATAACCCCTTGATCTCTTCACAACAACCACCACACCAATTGCAAGGAAATTCGTCCTGACCTCCCACCCAAACTATATCCCCATTCCTTGCATCCATTCTACGTCCACAAGTTCAACCACAACACAACATCCCATCTCATCCCATGCAACACCTGACATCACATCAACAACCTCCCCAACATTATTATTATGATAACCAACAACTGTCCCAGTAACAACCACCTTATGTGACCTCCCAACAATTGCAATAGTACCATTAGTACCAGCAGACCAATCTGTAACACCACATTCAAGCTCTTCAACATCCTACCACACATTTTTATCAAACAAATATGTACTATACCTCGCAACAACCCCAATACCAACAAACTTCTTCCGCATACCAGCAAGGGATATCATCATCTCACTATCAAAATCCATATCTCAACCTTCAAACACTATCTCAACAAGATCCTTCATCATCCTACCACCCATATCCATCCAACCCATCTTTGGCTCTCACGCCACCAGTCAACTCAGATCTATTAGAAATCAAAGTTGCTCTGAAAGATCTTCAAGCTAGGACCAGCAAACAATCATTCAAATTTGAAGACATATGCCCCTATCCATTCAATCCTTCAATCTCACTGATCCCCTTCCCTGAACACTTTGAAATACCAAAATTCAATAGATACAAGGGGAACAAATATCCTAAGGCCCACTTGCAAGAGTTTTACTCCTAGTGTCAAGAAGTTATGCACAACGACAACTATCTCTTGCGCCTGTTTCCACAGAGTCTGACAGGCAATGCCCTAGAATGGTTCATGAGTCTAAAATGAGGGTCCATAAAATCCTTTGTAGATCTTTCAGAAAAATTTGTTTCTTACTTCTCCTTCAATTTGGAGGACACTGATACCTTGGATCTCCTCAAAGAGAAGCAATGTGAAGGTGAGACCTTTGCTAGCTACCTTCAAAGGTGGCATGCGCTAGCAAGCCAAATAAAAACACCTCTCAAAGGGAAAGAAATGGTCACACTCTTTGTGGAGAACACTCATCTTGACATGGCTCATAATTTTAGGTTACACTGTGTCACCACTTTCGCTAAGATAGTGGAAAAAGGACCCATCCTTGAATGCACCCTTGTTGCCAAATGACACATCAAGATACACAACCATGACAAAGAAAGGCCATCTAGTGATAAGTCACACTTTTGGAACAAGAACAAAAATGTAGTGAATGATGGTGCCACTGACACTAAACATGTTCAGGTGGCCAATACATCCCAGAGAAAACAACCATCTATACCTAATGCCATATCTATGTAATAGGGGGTGTCTCATCTTCCTCAACCATCAAACCAGAACAGTCAATGGAACTGCAAATGCTAGTATGCTCAATTAGGAGAACCCTTGAGTGTCGTCTTCAATAAGTTGTTATAGGTCAACTACCCTGTCACCAAACCACTTGATGAATCCAAGCCCAAACTTTCCTAGTTTAGGGAGAATGAATATTGTGTATCCCATAAAATTAAAGGGCACACTCTGAATAAGTGTCTAGGTCTCAAAAACTATGTCCAAGATCTTATCGATCAAGGAGATACCAAATTTGACACTAGTCAAGCTTTATCATCTAATGCTCAATTACAGATATACCAAAACACCTTCCCTAACCATAATCAAGGTGCAAGCACCTCCAACAACAATCTCTGAGACAACAACACAAATAACATAAGCTATAAAAATGTACCCCTCAATTATGATGGCATTGTCCATTACATTGAACAGGTAGAACCTTGTGCGTTTATGATACATGTTAAGGCTAAAGATCCCCAATGTGTTGTTGCTACCCAACGGTCCTGCATTACTGTCCTTGCAACCTCCATATCTTCCCAATCAAATCCTGTAAACTCTCAGTACAACATTCTTAATCACTTAGGAAAGACCCCTGCTTAGATCTCAATCTTGGATCTGCTTAATTCTTCTCCCATACATCAATAAATTCTCAATAGAGCTTTACAGGAAACTCATGTACCTAATGACATCGATCCTACATGGTTCCAAGCTTTAGTAGGACACCTAGCTTTATCTTACCAGCTACACTTCAGCTAGAATGACATGCCAACTATTGATGCCAATCACAATCGTCCCTTGCACATTGAAGTCTTGGTCGCCTGTCATAAAATAAAAAGAGTCCTGGTAGATAATGGCTTTTCCCTCAATCTATTCACTCTGAAATTCATAAAATAGGTGGGGTATACTCAAGCAGATTTGAGTAATCAAATCATCACAATCAAGGCTTATGATAATGCAGAAAGAAATTTGGAGGAATTATTAGTCTTCCTATCCAGGTTGGACCTATAGTTCAGTACACTACCTGTCATGTCCTTGATTTGGACTTGCCATATAATCTCCTCCTCAGTCGCCCATGGCTCCACACTATGCAAGTTGTTCCCTCCACATACCATCAATGCCTAAAATTCCTGGTTAATGGACAAGAGATCACCATTTATGCTAACCCCCAACCATTTTAATACTGTTGCACTTTAGAAGCATCATTTCCCCATTTACATTATTGTCCTGGGGTTGAAATGGGGATGTCTCAATCATCATCCACCACGATGATCACTCCATCTTCCACCACTAATCTTACAGTCACCAAAGTCCAAATCATTAACAAGGGGTGTGGTGAATATGAAATGCATATCGCTCTAAATGTGGCAACCTTGCCACCGTCACCACACATGTATGGCCAACCTTCATAGGCTACTCCAAAGGAAGACAAGACTATCACCTTCAACGCAAAAAACATTCCCACTACCACTTTCCAGTCTCCTAGTATAAAGATAGATGCACCAAAAGAGGATATCAGTCAATGGGTATATCGTGAAGAACCCCAACCAAATCCTCCTCTAAAGGAATACTTTCAAGAAGTATAAAAGGGTTTGGAGCTAACCTAGTGTGGCATGGCACACTCGCTGAAGAACCGCAGTCTCTCATCCTCCCGATGGATAATGTCACTATCATACTTCGGCATCGTGCACTCTGACCCTCTCCCTCTCTTCTTCTCCCTCTCTTCCTCAACTACCAACTGTCCAAATGAGGATGGGTAATTCTAAGAATTACCCTTTATAACATTTTTTCCCTCATTTTTACCTTTTTTAAATGAAGGGAAGTTTTTCCTTTTATTTAACCAAATTTTTCTCCAACTAATCCATTCACCCCCTATCTTCCTAAGGCCACCATTTGTGCACTGCACCTCTGTTTGACCCCATTCACAAGCCACTCTTCTTAGTTTTTCGTGCTTTTTCCAATGAGATATACCACTTCGTACTTTTGAGAAGTTGCCCAGGACCCCTTTTCCTTCCTGGTTCACCTTCTTAAGGAGGCATACCCTACCATTCTCTCCCAATCTTCCGTCATAAGCCTTCTCTTGTGAGACTGGGACTTCTCCTTTAATTTCCCTCCATTTGGGCAGCTCATACAAATTCTCTCATGCTAGGCATCTCTTTTCTGGTCGATTCCTCTATGGAGTCATTTGTGTTTTATTTTCTTCGAAACCCTATTATCCTAATAGTGTTTCTAAGAGGGGAGAAATGTAGACATCCAAATTTGACCACTTCCACATGGTCAAAGACATCTCCTTATTCATCCCTTTACTCGTCTATTGCATCCTTTTTTTCAGTATTATTTAAATCATTCATCTATTTAATATTGCATGTCCTACATAAGCTTCCTAAAGTATTTAATTTGATAAATAATTTTATTCTCTTTCCTCTCTAAATTAAATAAATATACCACTTTATTTAATTTAGCCATGTAACCTCTTGGAATTTAAATTAATTTTTAATTCCTCACCTTCTCTCATTGTCATATCCTCCAACTTTTGCAAGTTGGTCTCTAATTCCCCTTAACCATCTAACCCTCTTCTAATTGTAATTAATTTATGGTTAGGATGTGCACACCCCTAATCATCATTAGGGTCACATCCTCCATAATCTCCCACTTTCCTCTAATATGTCATTAATTTTTTTAATCAGGTGTTTGCACACTCTTAATCACTTAATTAAGTCAACCTAATCTCCATGTCATTTATGAAATGTGTCATAAGTCAACCTATTAAAGGTTTTCTCCTTTTGGACAAGGCACCCCTTTCCCCATGTGAATTTTTAATTCACATTTAATCCCCCAATGCATTTCAAAGAATTGTAAATTCTTTCTCTCATTCCCATGTGGATATTTGAGGAATTTTTAATTCTTCACATATCTTCTCACCCACATGGGGACAAGCACTTCCTTTATGAGGAGATCTTGTCCAAATCCCAAGATACTATGTAGTACCTCCATATCATGTCCACATCATCTTTTTCAAGCCACTTCACATGCCACATGTCAAGATGTGAGGGCTTGTGAGTTCTCAACTCACCATAGCCCTACATCTTGGCCTTGTTGGTTTAATCTCAACCATCCATTTCCCTATAGAATTTAAAATTATCTATAAACACCCCTCTTTTCTCTCATTTTGAAAGAAATCATTGTGCCAACCAAACTCTTGCAAATTTTTCATTTGAGCCATACTTAGCCAAATATTTGCACTTGCATCCATTCCCATCCATTTCTTATCCATCTTACATCCCAAAATTGCATTTTTTTCCATCAAAAGGAGCATATATCACATCAACAATCAAGGGCCAACCAAAAGAATAACTCAACGAGGTAAAATGTTCTATTTTGTTTTGTTAAGCTAATCCATTTCCCAATCTCAAGGTGTTAGGTGTTTAGGTGGTTTCTTGCATGTTTTGTGTTGTTGCTTGTTTCTGGGACCATGTTTTCCCCTGATCACACACACACACACACACATATATATATTAAATCGATTGTCATCCATAATACAAATCCATTGAATTCTATGTATTCACATTACCAATACAATACATATTAATTGAACTTCTAAAAACATTATGCATCCATCTATTACCAAATATATGTTGTCGAACTTAAATTGAAATATTCAAACCAAAGGTATGGCGCAAAGAATTAAATGACAATAGAAAACTTATGTCTTATATAAAAAACATAGAAATGGAATCGCATTTTGTATTATTAAATATATATATATATATATATAATGTAGTAAATTGAATTTCCAATCTACAGTATTGTTTACCAAGCATGAAACATCAAATGACAAGAAAAATGTAATAACCCTCTAATGAAATCGGTTTAGTAAATGAAGATATAAAAGAAACACAAGTATACAAAGAAGCACTGACTTGTAAGCATCATATTCTATGTACATAAAGTTTTCTAGGAAAGAAGTATGCCCATCGAATATAACTACAATACAAAGCAAAAGATATCTCATACAAAATAAACTTATTCAAGAGGATATCGTGCATGGGAAACATCATAAGAAATCATTGTGGCACCTTTTTGGGGCATACACAAGAATATTAGAATGATTTCCATCGACTATACAACATAAGGGTTTCAAATAGGCTACAACGATACTAAACAAACAACTCTGATAGAGAAGAAGAAACTCGATGTGACAATAGAAGCACAGTCGGCCAATAGAACAATTAAACACAAATTGGAAAGGTGAATACGAGTGGTCAAAACATGCATTAGAAATTCTCCAGCTAAATCGGTTGTAAAAGAAATGTTGCAAAAGGGGAATCAATCGAGTTCGCAATAACAAATCTATAATAAAGCGATGAAGATAGATTAAATATCTTAAAATGCAATAATTCAAAGCAAAGAGAGGGTGCATGCACTAGATCGAATGCCCCAAATAGATGTCATCTCATGGAGCATAATGATTATAGAAAAGCACAAATTGGATTTGTTGAAAAGGCTTTAGAACTCTTAAGCAAAAGCAATCGGTTAAGTACAGGGTATGCCCTAAATGTATTGTTGCAAAGGTTTAAGAAAATTTTAGAGAAGAGTAATTGAATGGGAAAAATAAACAATGCCTAATATAGATAATGATGGGGTATAAAGAAACTTGCAGAAATGCTATCGAATTGAGGAAGCGTAGAGAGAGTAATGAAATAAACATAATATCTAAAGAAATGGGGTTTCACGGCTACAATAAATTTACAGAATATGCACAAAATGATTTGTAGAAAAAGGGCTTTGAAAGAACTTCAAAGAATAAAATTTACTAGTTGTTTTAATTAAGAAGTAAATTAACAAGTAAATGTTTTGTTTCCAAACAACATAAACATTCAACTCATTTATTTCCAAAAAAAAGATAAAATTCTGAAAAACAATAATTTTGAACTGGATCCAAACACTTGACTAGGTTGAAGATTTGATGTCAGGCTCAAAATTTACAGCTTAAAAATCCAATCCTTCCAACCCCCAAATCAATTTTTTTCCAAAATTCCAATTCAAAATCCACTGTATTCAATTTTTTGCAAACAAATTACCTTTTCAGCCAAACAAGGTCCAGAAACCTCCCAAAAGAACAATATTTACAAAAGGAGGAAGACTGTTTGCATTCTTGAAAAAACCAACCAATTTTCCACAATTAAAGATTAACTCTAAATTTATTAAATTAGCCTTTTCCTTCATTTAATAATTAAATTTTTAATTAATTAAAATCATTTTATTTATCATATCATTTTTATTATCCACCATGGTTATTTATGTATTTATTTATATATTTATTAAAACATATTCTAATTTATTTAATAATTAACTTTATAATATTTTATTTATTAACTTAGCATTATGTTAATAATTCATTTTATCATAACTATGACTACATATGTAAGCATTTATATCTACTTATCAAAAGTACCTTATTAACTTAATAATTTTATTTTAATACAACAAACAACCAACACATTAATCAAACAATTCCAAATCAAATAACCAAATTCCAATCAATACCTGATTACAAAGCAAGGTCAAAAAGCAAGACCCCAACAACAATGATTGACCACACCAACCATACTGATGACATTGACTGGGTGCAAAACCAAATACCCATCATATTCAAAGATGATGGCTAGGTTAGGGGACCAATTGCTATCTCTGATCAACTAATTCCATTGGGTTTCAAAGCAGACTTAGACCTACCAATTCAAGTGGAGTTGATGTCTGGTACCTGCAACCTACAGCATACAAAACATCTTTGCACATATATATAATCATCACATACCTAGTGAAAGGAAATCAAAACATTGTAAAGTTCTTACATTTGAGAAATATGACATCCTTACCTTAACACCTAGATAAGATTTAAAATCATCATATAATGTATCAAATAACATCTCGCGTAACATCAATAATCATAAACCATTCCAGAATAGGATAACACATTCTACATTTAGTATATTCATAAACATGTCATAATCATCATCAAAATAATCAAAGGATAATCAACATCTAACAAGTCTTGAGTATTACATCATCTAACATAGTAACATGTCATTATAGAATGTCCTAACCACAAGCAAGAGTATCTGAAATTACAAAATAAGTCCACTAGCATCTAACATAAGCATCATAAATGTTGAAACATGGAGGGGCACAACATCCTCCCCCCTAAAATTTGACTTACTCCTAGAATTCATAGAGTTAAGATGTAAACATGCACACATTAGTCCTATAATTTATTTAAATAATACCATGTTTACCTTTCCTTTAATGTAAATACAAGCAACATAGCTTACATATGATTAGAGTTCATCAACAGGTAAAAATGTCCTAACCTACTCATTTTCTTCCTTTTCCTAATTCCTAAAGTAAGATAATATTAGCAAAGATTTCCTTTCATCACGCAGCTTTCACAATGAATGCATTATGTAAATGATACATCAAAATACATCGCTTTTCAATAATTACATTAAACATACCAATTTACTCAAACACCTACCAAAAGCTACCATTCCAATAGACATCCTTGCAGGGTAAGAATTTCATTCAACATTCTCATTATAGAGTAAGCATCCATAAAAACACAAAACAAAATAACTTACTCTTTTCGACCGTGACAATCCTATCCTATCATCTATATAAGCAATAAAAAGTGCTAATCTTACACTAAAGAACATTTACTCAAACACACTCCTCAGCATTACTGAGGGCCAAGCATACATTTATAAGAGTGGAGATTTGAAACAAGCTCTCCAACCTAATTACAATTAATATATCCTACAACATCCAAAACCATAATTCATTAGGAAAAAACAAGATGCATGGTGAATGAAACATATCAACATTCTCACATAACACACTAAACTTAAAGCACAGTAAAGTTTCAACTAGGAAGAAAGGAAAATAATATCAACACATGTTTATAACTTCTAACGCACACTAAATTCAAATAGGATCCACACTGACATTCATTTTAATTAGCTCCACAAAACTTACAAGATCATTTGTTGAAAGAATCTATAGTTCATTATCATCTAACTATCATATATTATGTGGACTTCTTATCCCAAACACACTTTTCTCTAGCATCCCATAAGATCAAAAAGGTACAAATGCATCTCATCATGAAAACACATCTCATTTATTCAAATTTACATTATATCATCTAGGTACCCAACATGAATGGCTCCAATCTTTGTGGTATTCTTCCTTAACACACTATCAAAAGTTCAAACTGGACTTGATAGAAACAACACTTAACTAAAACTAGGGCCAACAATACCAAAAATTTGGAATGACAGCCCAAAAGAGATTGAAAAAGAATACCCAAGAGGAGAAATTATCAATTCAACATTAAATCACAAAAAATGTCAGCAATTCAACACCAATAAAGAATAAAGCATGACAAGTTTCATAAAATAAATGAAAAGGAAAGAGTTTAGTGGCTAGTCCTAGCATAAGAAAATCAAAAGAAAACATGATATCCCTCAACATAACAAAACACAAATTTTAAAAAAATCTTGGTAAAATGCCATACCAACCATAACCATAAAACGAGGTGACTAATATCAGCCACACCAAAGGGAGTAACTGCTACACAACACCGAAGACCACATTGTCCTAAGTGCATTAGAGACTATACACCAAACACATCAAGCCATTAGGTTAAAAATACATTTCTCTTAAGCAAATTTGGACAGCAATCAACAATCATGGTTTCCTAATTTCTTACATTCATTTACTATCTTTTAATGCAATGCGATATTTTCCTTACACATTAGAGCTCACATAGCCATCCTTTATGTAAAGAACATATACAAGAGAGAGAGAGAGAGAGAGAGAGAATATAGTATTTCACACCCACACAAGTTATACACTTAGCACTTATCCAAATTTCATCCTAATATCTCATTCTCAAAGTAATTACATTCACAAGATCATAAATATAATAAAAGTTAATTTTAGATTTCCCATTATGTTTCACTATTACACCATATCTTTCACAATGTACAATGCATAGGATGCAGACAAATAGAATGCTCTTCATTTTTCCACAAAACAATTTAGTCACCCAATTCCTCATACTACAACATCATTTTCCTCATTATTATTCCTTCCTACTAAAACTTATTGAACAAACACATACACATCCTTTGGAATTCAAATAAGGTAAGAGAATAATACCATTACTTAGTTTATTCATTCATCAATGCAACATTGATATGTTACATCTAACCACACAGATCTCTTATAGAGCTAATACATCCATATTTCCAAATAAAATAGGGACATGAAGGAATGATTTCAAACTTTCTATGCACACTATACAAGCAATACACCATATTTTCCCTATTCAACACCTACATAGTCTAAGATTTCATAAGAACCTCCTATATTGTCCATACAAAGATGTTCTACCTACTTTCTTTCAAAAACAGAGTCCTAGATGTGATGCATAAACTTTCAGATAAAATTTCCATTCTAAACAAGCATTTCCTTTTTATGCAATTTAGATCTTATTCCTTACTAAGCATTCAATACCTCTATCAATGTTTAATACATTCCTAAGTAGCATCCTTATGAATCCATTTTTTTCAAATAAAGAGAGAAGAGAGAGGGAGAGTTGTCAATTAATCAATGCTAATATATGTAAGAATGATCAAATTTTCCAAACACAACATCACTATCTACTATGCATATTTGTACTACATGCTCTTAAATGTGAAAATTCCATTACTCCATGGCATCTCCTAGCATTATAAATGCAACAGATAATTCTTGATTCCTTACTAAGAGGTGAAACTATACAAACAATCCTTTTGCATACTGTATCACAACATGAAAAACTCCATACTTCTAATTGGTAGAGTACATCATAAATCAACATCCTTTATATTTCATATCAAACTTAGAGAAGAAAGAGGGGAGGGAGAAAGACATCATTTAGCTAATATATGTACACTAAGAAATTTGTTCACATATGCATTATGATCTATTCTAAGTCAAATTTTTATGTGGAACACAATCACATTATCCTACTATTCATAAGGAAGTAAACATACTACTTCCTTGTAATAAAGCTAGTCATATGAACATTCATGGCAACATATTTTAAGGGAATACATACAAAATGATCAATCATACACTCAACACCATCCCTAGCATTCAAAAACAAACACAAGAGAAACAAGTATCACATAGTATCATATAACAATTGCTTGTATCAACAGGCAGGCACAAAATGCGAATACACATAATGCACACAGCTATAATTTCTAGAGAGAAGAGAGAAAGAGTACAAGCACGAATAAACATAAGATAAAGTCTAGAGAATGCACAACCAAGAAGACTTGAAAAGAAATCTTCAAGGTTAACTATTAAAGTTACACTACTATCCCACATAATGGGCTCATATGTATCCAAAATGCCTAGTGTATGAACCTAGGCTCTGATACTAGGTGTAACACCCCACCAAGGAACTCCAAAGGGCAATGCTAACTATGCCACAATAATGGAACAATTTTTTTTTTAATGAAATAACAATAGATTGCACGATATAATAATCTAAACTAAGTTCTCTAAGGTTCCTCAATTGTGCTACTCACAAACTGTTAATCAAGATAGAGAGAATCATATCATTAAATTTTCAAATGTCATAATTTATCTAGCATGCAAGATTCATTTAAATACTCCACATACAATGTTTCAACATTAATTACCTTCATAACATATCACATGATAATCAACATTAACCAAAATATATCTAACCAACTAACATATGCAAGATACATCATTTTACAATAACCATTACAAGAGGAGTACATCAATATATGTTACATTGTTACAATATTACAGCAATGCTTCCCCAAGTACATGTGGGAAGAGTACATCAAATTACAGCAAGAGATACAACTAATATACAATCCAATACATATACACAAAAGGTTGTTTTCTCAAACAGAATTAGGAATGAGAGACCACAACATCAAGAAGAATCTCCACACACAAAAACATGCAGCAAGAATACACAATGGAGGAAAAAGCACCAGCCTCCCGACCATGAGGAACCCTAAGGTCCACCCCCATGCTAGGAGATAACACAAGGACCCACATCATATAGAAAGTCAAGAAGATGACAAGATAACATAAACAAGGGATAAACATGACTCCAACACAACACTATCAACAATACCAACATCACATACAACACTTACATTGCTTCCAAAGGCACATACACAATAGAAGGAGAACAACCAACTAGGGAATGTTAGACTATAATAGGAATGAGTTTCATCACATAGCTTGCTATGGGTTGTCTTGGGAAAATCTTCCTAGGCCCCAGCCCTCACCCTGCGTTATCCTAGCAGCCTCTACCAAACCCCGGCCCCCATACAAATTCAGGCAGAATCAACATACCTTTCATTAGGACAAGGCAGTTGATCTTTCCATTCCAGGCCTTACCATCTCATCTCAAGCCTAAATGATCACTTGAGCCATGAGTGAGGCATAACATTATCTTGATTAATAGGAAATCTACCCATCCCCCTAATTCATTATTAATGTTATCACTGGATTAAGAAACTCTTCAATGGGTTGTTCTAGACACCACTTTGGGTTTCGACCCCCATTGAGAGCCACTCCCCCTACTTGCAACTAGTAAACCCTACACATCAATACCTGGTGGATCAACACAAAAGTCCACAAATAACATGCCAATGAATGTTTTTTTTAGAGAAACTAAAATGACACTAACTAATACAATTCAACAAATTAACATGGTTAACATCATTACATTAACATCATATCATAACCACATTATGACCTAAAAGTGACATTAATCATATCCCACTTACACACCTATCCACCATGGTACTACAACACATCTACACTAAATAAACCTATAGAAAGGCATGTGATACACTAAGAACACATCTAGTCAAATCTTTGAAAGTAAATTAAATCTCATACTACAAATTAAATATAATAACATAACTTAATTATAATTAAACCTCATATAACACTATGCTAATATGAACCTAATCCTAGTCAATGACATGAAATAGGTACATAAAGATATATCACATCTACTACTAAATTAAGCTCATATGCATCATAAATACAAAATTCCTATGTTAACCTTTCCATTACATAATAAACAACAATAAATATATCTTCAAGATTACATCAATTAGTCTACCTTTCCTTTATAAGAATGGTACAATGTACAAGATACATTCATCTATAATACATATTGGACACCTTTTCTTAGAAATGTTATCTACACATAAATCTAGCTCTGGAATGAAGTGGAAGGAAATACTCTCCTTGTTGCATGCGAACTGTACCACCTAAACCCCAATGGATGGCTAGAAAATACCACCCTACCATGTGGAACCCTAAGGCCCACTCCCTCCATGCTAGGAGACAACACTAGGCCCCGCACACAAGAAAGAAATAGTAATAGCAAGTGGTTGACACTAAACATCTAGATGAGACTACCTAAAACAAGAATCAACCAAAAATCACAAAGACTTTCAGATACTTCCAAAGGTCCAACACATAACACAAACGGATAGGAAACCTGAAAGCTGATCATTATACCACAACACATACAATGAAACATATTACATCATTTTCACAATATTATAACATGATATCCAACTTTAATTTATCTTTCTTAGTAGTTCATAATCTAGACCAACAATGCATAACCTCGGTACAATTGATCCTTACACAGTACAGAAGCCCCAACACAAAATTTCACAAAGAGGAAGGGGTTATCATTATACATATAGTAAAAAAATTCAAGCATATATGGTACAACACAATTTAGATCAAAGGATAGATCTATATCCTCCTATACAACCTTTGGAACTAAACTAATTCCCTCTTGACAGTAGTCAAGTTTGTCAGCGATAAAACAACCATAAAACATCCAAATCAACTCGAAATCCAAATCTATCAAAAACCCATTTCATATTTGACCCTCGAATACTCAAAAATATGGGTGTAATTGACCAAAAATAACTCAGAAATTCACAAAATTTGAAACAACAAATGGATCCCATAAAAAACCTCCTGACAACAGTCAAGTCTGCTAGCCATAAAATAGCCATAAAGTAGTCAAATCAACTCAAAATCCAAATCCATCAAAAACCCATTTCAGATTTGGCCTTCAACTACCTAACAATGTAGGTAGAATTGACCAAAAATGACTCATAAATTCACAAAATGTGAAACAACAAATGACTCCCTTAAAAACCCTCTTTTTGGCATCCCTGATTACAACCAAATGACAAAATGAGAAACCCAACAACTAAATCTTTTTTAGATTATTAAAAACATTAAAACCTCAATTAATTTAACCCTTTTCAAATGCCTATAAATCTAAAATGCATAAATTAACAAAATCAAGAAAATCCTTATCTCAAATTCAAAGAACAATGATGAAAAAGAAGTTGAAACCTTGAAAAATCCTCCAAGCTTAAATCACCAATCAAGAACCATGATTAGAAGCTAAAATATCCATTCAAACCAGTAGAAATAAATTCTCATGGATTCACAACAAAAATCCAAACCACTCTTTTCAAATCCTGTCTCAAATTGCTCGAAATCTCACCCAAAAACATCAAAAAACATCACAATTCCTTCAACTTTCAAAACCCCCACATTGCAACAACTCTCACACCTAGAAAAAATCCTCTTTCACAATATCCCCACTCAAAAGGAAACCCCCAAAATGAGACTTCACTCCCGCAAAGGGTTTCAAAAATAATTAATTAATAAATAAGTTCCAATTCCAAATTCCTTTTCAATCAAATGAACACTAATTAATTTTTAATTCCATTTCTCAATAAAATAACATTATTCAATAAACCACAATTAAATAACCAAATGGTAATTTTTCCAAAATCAATAAACAATAACATAATGATAATAAACATAACAAACAATAATAATGAACATAATGATATGCACATACTAACATAATAACTAATTAATATTAACACTTAGCAATAGTAAATAATACCCTCATATAAATAATAATAATAATAATAATCCAATATCCCCTTGCACCAATAATACTAACATGCATAGTGACATTATAACACATAATAGTCTATGCACATTAACATAATACCTTATTGGTGCAAACCCATGACATTATTAAATCACATCCTTCACACATATAATCATAATAATATTAATAACCAATATTCACTCACACTAAAGAATAACCATAGCAATATATATACATATATTTATAATAACATTAAATCACACTTTAACACACACCTGACAATTATAGTTACCATCAACATATCTGACCTAGAAGTTAACTTCACTTAAATAGGTCACAAACAGAGACTAAGCATAAACCACAAAATAGCTTCTTACTAAAAGGAGACATTCACATCAAAACATAAATAATGATAATGGTCACAACAGTGACTAACTTGACTTACCAAAGGACTTAGCACCATTTGAACTAAATCCATACTCAAAGCTAGACATTGTAGTCACACAATCACATAACCCAACAAAAACATTCACACAAGTGTAACACTTCAACCATAAGGTGTAGGAGATCGGGCATTGTCCCATGATAACCTGAAAAGGGGGTCACACACTGAATCAATTATCCCTAAATGGAGACAATGGCTAGGGTTAGGTTATAACTTGGGCCTAGATGTTATCTCCTCAACCACCATGGGGATTAAAGGCATGCTCAAACCTACTAATTCAGGTGGAGATGTAGCCTGGTACTTGTTCACTCAAACATACAAGTTAGAGTACATGTGCATAATAGTCGAAGTACTAGGAAAGGAACTCTAGCAATCGTATCTCATTCTCGTATGTCCCCCATATGTCCAATGGTATGATGCCGCTCTTTCCTCCTAACCTAACAACATACTATTACATCACCCAAATATCCAAATAAATCTCTACATAGCAATAATAACATGACAATGCACATCATACTCACTAAAGCACTAACAAAAGCTCATGTCCCATCTGCAACCACAATACTTGAACACAAGTCATTACATGACAATAAAGATAATCATAATCAAAATCATAATGACATGTCTACACAATAATAATATATTAGAATCAAGTGAAAAACCCAAAGGTAACCAAAGCACTCCCATCACATCAATATGTCCATAGCATGCATCCTAGTAATGGCCATGTCTAAACACACACACATCATGATAAAACTATCCTTAAACATATATAATAAGTCATATCTTAACCTTCACACATAGTCCATAAATTCATAATAGACAACATCAACTACTTAACATCATTAGCATATACCTTTAAATATCCCTATTATTTTACCTTCATCTCCAAGTTTCAAAGCCACACTACCTACACATCCACGGTGAGAATGGAGGGGCACTACAATGCAAGGAATTTCCCATCTCGCACACTTATCATAATCACAAGAGTCCATATACAGTGCAAGGCATTGACCATCTTGCATACTCATCAAAATCACAAGAATCTATGCACAGTGCAAGGCATTGACCATCTTGCACAAAACACAAAACATTGCCAAACCATTTCCAAAGTAAAACCATCATAATAATTATATGAAATTCAAGGTGAAGCTATCATAAGAACCATACATACAAAAATACTCCCTCCCAAGCCTCTAGAAGCCAACTTTTCAACTTTGCACAAATGACTCCCACTTTTAACAATAACCAAAATCACCCCAATATTAAAAATCAAAAAAATAATATTCAACATAATGATCAAACAACTAATACGTCTATGAAAGAAATTATTTCCACATCTCATGAGACTCATTAACTTAGCCACTAATTCACATAATAAACCATTTACCACAATAACAATTGTACTCATGAACTAATTACATGGTAAATTTACAATTTAACTATTAAATAATTATAAAAGCAATCAGCATTCACTAATCAACACAAAGATAATCTAGTTCATTTATTTAAACAAATCTTTTAATTCTCTCTCTCTCTCTCTCTCTCTCTCTCTCTCTCTCTCTATATATATATATATATATATATATATATATATATATATATATATATATATATATATATATATATATGAATCATTTTTCCCCTACTTAATTTCCAAATTTATTTATCTAACATAATCATTTAATCTCATGGGCATAATTATTCATTTGCTATAACCATAATATATGCATATGCGCACACACACACACACATGTGTGTGTGTGTATATTAAAAATTAGAATGTAGTTTATTGTTCAACATGTCAAATTATAGTGAAGCAACATATATATATATATGTAAACATACATACATATATGTGTGTGTGTGTATATAATATATATATATATAATACAAATCCATTGAATTATATATATTCACATTACCAATACAATGTATGTTAATTGAACTTCCAAACACACTATGCATCCATCTATTACCAAAAATGTGCTATTGAACTTAAATCAAAATATTCAATACCAAACATATGGTGCGGAGAATTAAATGACAATACCAAACATATGTCTTATATGAAAAACACAATAATGGAATCGCATTTCATAGTATTAAATATATATACAATGCAGTAAATTGAATTCGCAATCTACAATATTGTTTACCAAGCATGAAACATTGAATGCCAAGCAAAAAGGAATAACCCTCTAATGAAATCAATATAGTCAATGTAGATATAAAAGAAATGTGGGTATACAAAGAAGCACAGACTTGTAAGCATCATATTCTATACATAAATTTTGCTAAGAAAGAAGCATTCCCATCAAATATAACTATGATACAAAGCAATAGATATCTCATTCAAAAAAAATAGTCAAGAGGATACCATGCACGGGCAGTGTCACAAGAGATCATTGTAGCACCTTTTCAGGGCATACGAAAGAATATTAGAATGATTGCCACGGACTATACAACATAAGGGTTTGAAATAAGCTACAACGATACTAAACAAACAACTCCGATAGAGAAGAAGAAACTTGGTGCAACAATAGAAGCACAGTCGGCCAACAGAACAATTAAACACAATTTGGAAAGGTGAATACGAGTGGTCAAAACATGAGTTAGAAATGTGCTAGCTAAACTAGTTGTAAAAGAAACGTTGCAAGAAGGGTATCAATTGAGTTCCCAATAATAAATATGTAATAAAGCAATGAAGATAGATTAAATATCTTAAAATCCAAGAATTGAAAGCAAAGAGAGGGTGCATGCACTAGATCAAATGCCCCAAATAGATGTCATCTCATGGAGCGTAATGATTATGAAAAATCACAAATTGGATTTGTTGAAAAGGCTTCAGAACTCTCAAGAAAAAGCAATTGGTTGACTACAAGGTATGCCCTAAATGTATTGTTGCAAAGGTTTAAGAAAATTTCAGAGAAGAGTAATTAGCTAGGAAAAATAAATTGATGCCTAATACAACTAATGATGGGGTAAATAAACTCACAACAATGCTATCGAATTGAGGAAGCATGGAGAGAGTAATGAAATAAACAAAATACCCAAATAAATGGGGTTTTATGGCTGCAATAAATTTATAGGATATGCACAAAATGATTTGTAGAAAGAGGACTTTGAAAGAACTTCAGAGAATACAATTTACTAATTGTTTTAATTCATAAGTAAATTAACAAGTAAATGTTTTGTTTCCAAACAACATAAATATTCAACTCATTCATTTCCAAAACAAAGATAAAATTTTGAAAAACAATAATTTTGACTTGGATCCAAACGCTTGGCTAGGCTGAAGATTTGATGTCAAGCTCAAAATTTGCAGCTTACAAATCCAATCCTTCCAACCCCCAAATTGGTTTTTTTCCAAAATCCCAATTCAAAATCCACCATATTCAAATTTTTGCAAACAAATTACCTTTTCAGCCAAACAAGGTCCAAAAACCTCCCAGAAGAACAATATTTACAGGAGGAAGACTGTTTGCATTCTCAAAAAAACCAACCAATTTTGCATAATTAAAGATTAACTTTAAATTTATTAAATTAGCCTTTTCCTTCATTCAATAATTAAATTTTAATTAATTAAAACCCTTTTATTTATCATATCATTTTTATTATCCACCATGGTTATTTATGTATTTATTTATATATTTATTAAAACCTATTCTAATTTATTTAATAATTAACTTTATACTCCCACTTTATAATATTTTATTTATTAACTTAGCATTACATTAATAATTCATTTTATCATAACTATGATTATATATGTAAGCATTTATATCTACTTATCAAAAGTACCTTATTAACTTAATATTTTTATTTTAATGCAACAAACAACAACACATTAATCAAACAATTCCAAATCAAATAACCAAATTCCAATCAATACCTGATTACAAAGCAAGGTTGAAAAGCAAGACCACAGCAACACTGACTGGCCACACCAACCATACTAACGATACTGACTAGGTGCGAAACCAAATACTCATCCTCTTCAAGGATGATGGCTAGGTTAGGGTACCAAGTGTTATTTTCGATCAACTAATTTCATTGGATTTTGAGGCATGCTCAGACTTGCCATTTCAAGTGGAGTTGATGCCTGGTACCTACAACCTACAGCATATAAAACATCTTTGCACATATATATAATCATCACATACCTAGTGAAAGGAAATCAAAACATTGTAAGGTTCTATCAAGTGAGAAATATGGCATCCTTCCCTTCACACCTAGATAACATTTAAAAGAATCATACAATATATCAAATAACATCTTGTGTAACATCAATAATCATAAAGCATTCCAAAATAAGATAACACATTCTACATATAGTATATCCATAAACATGTCATAATCATCATCAAAATAATCAAATGCTAATCAACATCTAACAAGTCTTGAGCATTACATCATCTAACATAGTAACATGTCATTAAAGAATATCCTAACCACAAGCAAGAGTATCTGAAAACACAAAATAAATCCACTAGCATCTAACATAAGCATCATAAATGGTGAAACATGGAGGGGCACTACATCTAGGAGGCACAAGAGATGAAATTTCATATAAAAATCAATGTGGTTTGGTCACTAAGGCCTAAAGGAATAAAATTGATCCCCATTGTTTGGTTGTATTGCCTATATAATGTTTAAATTGAAAAATAAAATATAAAAATAAAAATGGTAATAGATTTATGGTGGTGTCAACACCTATTGGTGCTTTCTGGACCCTAGTTGATGGTGTTCAATTTGGCAGGGCTTTAGCCTTTGGTCTTAGTCTATGGTTAGGTAGGGCCCAAGGTTAAGCCCTTTCCAAAAATTAAAAAAAAGATATATAAATAAAGCATATTCTTCTTTAGATTTTGTAACCTATGCTTAGCCCATGAACCACCAAAGTTCCATTGTCACCTAATTGATACCTTAAAGGTGTCATCGTAGCTTGGTCATTTCTTATCCTCTACTACCACCAATGACACCACCCATAGGCCACCCAATAGTCACCATAGCTCAACTTTGAGGCCTAATAAAGCATTTTTTTAAAGACTATAAATTTCAAATATGGTATCAAATTTTTAAGTTCTTATGGTCATTAGAAATATTTCTCTAGGCACTACATACTAGTACGGATTTGTTTTTATTTTTTTATAATTTAGTGTCATGAAGCTAACATTAAATTATAATGGTTAACATGTCATTATTTCACATAAAATATCATTTTTTAATTTTTAATAGTTGATGGAGAGCAATTGTAACACACTTCATAGTGGATTAGGTGGTTTTCACCTAAATATAGAGAGAGAGGATTATACTTGTTGGAACACTTCTAGGAGACCGAGTTGAATAGGTTGTGATTGTGTGAGAATATGGATGAATTAGGGGAGAAAACATGTGAGTGAATGCTTTTATCAAAATGATATGATGGTATAGTTGGTTATCATATTTGGTGCTCCTTGATATATGTTTATAGGTGTTTCCATAGTTTAGAATTAGATGGAGACATGTACACATGTTTTCTAGTTTGAGTACATGGTTGATACATGTGTGAGACTCAGAGTCCTAGTTTAGTGAGAGTTAAGTAAATGTATAATTATGGAGATGATTATGATGTCATGGATGTTCATGTACACTTGATAATTGGTATTCCATGATCATGTATGTAGTTCAAAATTTATGTTATCAATTGATTCATGATCATAGATGATGGTGTGCTCCAATGTAGAAGGTTGTTCTTTTCTCCTAGATGCTTGTTTGGTTCCTTGACTATGGTACCTTAATTATGGGTTTATTTGTAAAATTATATCTAAAAATGATTTGGTGTTTGATTCTTGAGATTTATAGGTTATCTTCTTGGTATCTTGGTTTGTAAGATAATGATGTGATGGTGAGTTTTCATTGGTTTAGGATCTAATAATTATGCACTTTTGTGGGTTGGTCATCCATTGGTTGTAATAGGACTAATCTAATTTGGATTTTCTATATCCATAGGCATTTTAAGTGTTGAAGTGAATTTAGTTAGTTTTCCTTCTTTATGGTC
>VDFB02328701.1:0-19235 GCA_007258455.2 Sequoia sempervirens | reverse complement strand
GAGAAGGTATAATCAATTGCATTATTTCATCTATTTTCTTTGTGTTAACAATTCCTTATGCTAAGCTTTGAGGTGTCTTTTGTGTTTTTCCTTATTGCATAATAGTTGTTTTGCATCTTTAGAATAGGATAAACATTTAGGATCACAAACATACATAGAGGAATATGCTCCATTTTGATGTTAATTCCATAGAATATGTCATGTAGACTAGCGATTGTTGATGCAGTATGATACAAATTTGTATGGATCGTATGGATTAGTACTATATAGATTCTGTATGATTGTATGGACAATTTTTTTGTGAATTCTATTAAACCCTCCAAAAATGTCCCAATTTTTTTTCACCTAAATATGAAGCATTTCATATGAAAATAGGGGTTTTTGGGCCTTTTTCACTTGATTGAGAGGTCCTTTTCCCCCAATGTACACCTAACAAAATCTCAAGCTTGAATCACCCTCCAATTTGAGAAGGGGTTTTGCAATTCTAGAGCTCTAATACCATGTTAGAGTCACTCAAGGACTCAATCCTTTGGGATCACCTACAAAAACCAAAAATAACCTTCTAGAAGAGGGAAAAGAAAGAAGATTAAATTGCAATAGTGGATGCAAGATATGGAAAATTTTCAAAACTCAAGATTGTAGTGATATATTGGACTTACACAATTGAAAAATTATTCATGATGTACAAATGATTCCTTTCTTATAGAGGAAAAATACGAGATAGGATAATTAGACATGTGTCTTAATCCTAAATAATGAGACAACTACCCCAAAAAATACTAAATGACTCATGACACAAGCATTAAATGTCAAAAGATAAGTGAAAACTAATACTTATCTAAAAGGATCCTCCCCAATTAATGCTAACTAGAAAGATACCCTCCTAGAACCTAAGAGGAATTAACATGTAAATAGGACCTAGATAGGTAAAATACTTATTTATTCCAACAATAAACAAGTTTGAATCTCATAATAATAAAATAAAAGTGTTTTTATCATTGAGAAATTTTAAAGTGGGAAACTTCAAAGAATATATCATCTAGATAAAATATAATTAATCAATAAAAAAAAAACCATTTATCATAACAAGGAGAGTCAAATAGGCATGAATTATACATTTTAAAAGATTCAAAATACAAAACAATGTTACATTCAAAATATTTTCTACATTGAACCAAACCTTCAAACTTGGTCAAAGTACTAGCTCATATAAAGTAGAAGTAAAAGTTAAACACAGAACAAATTTTAGGATAGATGTGCATAATATCAAAGTAAGAATACAATATCACAATGACCAAGATTTTGATATCATAAAAAATGGACATGTTGGTGCAATATTTGGTTACATATAAAAATGAGGTTGATGTTTTTATGTAGCTAAGGTTTTTCATACTACAACTTGATAGAAGGATAAAATTTTATGAAGACAAAGATGACCTACACATAACATTACCTCTTCACATCTAGTAATAACACTATAAAAATATAAAACTATAACACTGTAATATTTAGAGAAAGAAAAAAAAATATATAGAAAGAGATTAAATTAGCATTAAATTCAATATCCAAGTTTGCAATGTTCTATGTGTTTCGCAACTAAAGATATTAATGACAGAGTATCAAACTAAGTAGAGATAAAGTTATAGTTACTGAGTTCATGTTGGAATGTTCTGCATTCCATCTCTGATGATCATTATGTTGTGAGGATTTCAAAGAATTCTTGAAGATGTCATATGTGTGTGAACTCCAAGTGTCAAGTGGTTTGGTGGTCTGCATGTCAAGTTTTGGGATGAACAGTTGGTTCATTCAATTGTTGCTTCACCAGTTTTGTTGTGTGGTACCGACCTAAGGGTTTTAAGGGTTGTGTGGTATTAAATAAGGTATGGAGTGGATTCATAGGAGTTACTATAGGTCATTCTGATGTATTTTGGTGAATAACACACTTTGATTACTTTTGCAAGGCATGTTTTATACAAGTTTGAGTTGGTAGGTTTTGGAATCACATGTTTCATCTTACTAGGCTAACCTAATTAATGGTATCATTGTTTACAAAATATATGCATATATATAAGGAAAAATCAGTGTTTGGATGATGATGTGAGATTGTGAAGTATGAAATGTGATAGTGGTGATCTTGTGATAGTGAATTATGAAGTGTGTAAGGTCAGTTTTTTGAGCTTTGTGTTGTAGAAAAAATGACCCTTTGCTTGAAATGGGATAAGTTCATGATTAATCAGACTTAATGAGGTCTTAATCTAGTGTTGTGAGGCATTTTATGAGTCCACACTAGGTCTTGGACCCTTATAAATCAAATAACATGCTTTTAACGAAGTCTTGTAAAGGACTTTCATGCTCTTCTAGACTTAATTAACCTATTTCTCCCTAATTCAACATTATAAAATGTGTTTAATGAAATCCTTACATCAATCTATAAGGTTCTTAATGTAAAATTGATGATAAACTAGTGTTGTAATGTGTCTTGCACATTCACATTGGTTTTTGTGGTTTTCTAGGCTATGTGGACCTAATTTTAGTGTTGAAAAGTGTATTTAATCACACTTTCACATTGATTTATGTGTCCCAATCCCTATTTAACATTTACATCATAACTAATAGGCCCTAATTAACCCATATTGTGCATCTCGAGGCTTTAATTGATCAAATACCTAACAAGATGGCATTTTAGACCTTATTTCCTAATTGCTTGGCTTCTTAGGTCTCAGAATGGCCCCTGTGGGACCCATTTGCCATGTATGGTGAATCAGTCTCATCCTGGTGGGACCCATTCACCATGTGTGGTGAATGAGTCCTATCTAGCCCCATTTTGACTTTTGAGCTAGAAATAAAGTGGAATTTGAATTAATTTTGCTTCATGTCAACCTGTGATGAGGTATAATCAAGATACTACGACATAATTGTCTATAAATAAGTGTTTTTATCCTCAAATTACATATAACAAGTCATTTTTACATCTCTCATAATTGATTCATCTTCTATCTTCTCATCCAAGTCAAGAAAGTTAGGGTTTCTTCATTAGAAGTCATCAAGTTAGCTTTCTAAAGCATTCAAGGGTTGAATCTTCATGTTATGTTGTAGGATTTCAAGATAAAATCATCATGACAAGGTAATCACTTCCATTTTTCATGTTTCATTACTTTATTTCACACTTTGGTTTAATTACCTAAATGGGGTTTGACTAAGGAAAACCCCCATGCTCTAACATTCAACATATCTCTCATTTGTCTTGTTTGTTTATAGATTTAAGACTCTTGGAGGCATAGGAATCATTGAATATTGCATTTTAAAGTCATTTAAGTCATGTCTTCATCATTCGATTCAAAACATCAACAAAAGGTCATTTTCAGACCCGAATATGATAGTTTTAGAAGCAGACACTTGTAGGAAGCAAAAGTATAGATCTAGCTCCATAGAATCAACTCAAAAATTTATAGATTCCTATAGGTGGACTAATTTTCCACCCATGGAAAATGAGTCCCATCTGTGGGCCTAAAAAATTATTTTGTTAGAATTCAGCTCCTAGTAGTCAGAAATAGGTTTCCAAAACTTTTCATCAGAAGCAGGACTAATTTTCCATGCATGGTGAATTAGTCGTAGTGGCCATTGAAAGTGTTTTCTAAGACATTCTATTAACATCAATCTACCTCTAGGTGCACTCAGATTGATCCCTGTCCTTTTCGTTCTGCATTATTTCTTCATTTACATAGTTGTTTGCATATCACAATGTGTTTTCAAACATAGTTGTAATTGGAATTTTGCATTCATTTTCAGACATTTAGATTAGTCAATTACATTTATTTAAGTTCATTTACATAAAAAAAACATTGCATACATCTTAATTTGAGTGACTCATAAGCATTTTTGGACCCAATCTCTCTCCTTTTGGGTGAACAACCCTAAGAGTGTAAGAGTAGCATTCAGGTCCCAACAATTTATGTTTCAAACTTAATGTTGAATTGTATCTTTAGTATATAGCAGATGCATTATAAGTAGTTGAAATTCTAGCAGTGATCCATCCTTTTGTATATATTTTTTAATTCTAGAAGTGATCTTTCTTGGATAACTTGAGCCCTCCTATTTTTTGGATAGCAAGTCCTTTGGGTAGTGAACCCTTCAGGTAGTGAGCCTCTTGTAATATATTATAACAAGTTATGATATATTGTGAGCTAATCCTCACCATGGTTTTTCTCTTCCAAGGGTTTTCCATATAAATCTAGTGTTCTTGTATTGATTGTTGTGATGCATTCTTTAATTGTTCCTTTCCATTTCTTTAAGTTTAATGAGATGCTTTGAAATACACTTTTAAGTAAATAAATTTTAGGGAATATTGATTCATCCTCCATTTTAGTATTTTGGGTGTTCAAAAATTGGTATCATAGATTGGAACCTTGCTTAACAACTGAGGTAGATCTTGGAGGATGAACAAATCCCAAATAGGAAGTATAAAATTCCTCTAGAAGAAATTATAATGGAAGGGTTCATAAAAACATACTATGAATTTGATATGGAAAGAGAACTCAAATTTACTCTTTATGATCTAGATAAAGAAGAATGTGAGAATACATATTTGAAAGAAAATCTTAAGGAAGTAGATGCATGTATCAAGAAGCTAAGGAATTAAGTCAAGAAAGTTAAAGATCGACTTAAGGAAACAAATGAGCAACTTAAACAATCAAATGAGACAACCGCTAATTTGAAATTGCAGGTTGAAGATGTAATAAGAGTTGAAGACTACTTGAATTCCAAGTTGAAATAAAAGTCTACAAAGTTCTAAAAGATTGAAGAAGATATTGTGTCTCTGAGGAAAGATCTAGAGAAAGCAAAGATTCAAGAGGATAAATTAAAGAAAGAGTCCAACTTGCTTGATGATATGATTGGTAGTCAAAATTATTCTAAGGATAAAGAAGGATTAAGGTTTTAAAAGGAGAAATATCAATGGAAAACCAAACTTGAAACAATGTTGAAAAGGAGAATAATGAAGAAAGTAAGACTGGAGATAAGAAGAGAAACATCAAATATATCTGGAACCAAAAGAAGTATTTCAAGAGACCCCCTCTCTGACAACTAGTTGCACAAAGGTGTCCATATTTTAAAGGTTAGTGGTATTCTTGCAATAAATTTAGGCATAGAGCTATAGCATGTAGAATGTAAAAGCAAGATGAATCATAATTATCAATCATTTTTGGTCAATATTATACATCCAATCTATTTGGTCATAATGCTAGTGAATACACAAGACAGATGATGAAAGGTTACAATAATGGTATGATGTCTCAATCATTCCCTGGTTACTATTATCCATGTAATGGGTTTGGGTATAAGACTTTTGAAAGCAAATCTAAAATAGAAAGAAGTTTTCTTTGCAACAAGGCATCATATGCTATAAATACAATAAACTAGGACACATAGCTAGGTTTTGTACAGGAAAGAATGTGAAACCTTCTAATCCAAAAAAAAAGATTGATTTGGTTGAGGTAAAGGAGGAGATGAACAAGATCTAAAAGAAAAAGGAAGATACTAATGTGAAGAATGAATCTATGCCAACTTTTGGTGTAGATGTTTCCTCTAGAAACTAGATAAAGAGCATTGGATCAGGGAGATTTTTACCAAAAAAGTTTCTAAACCCCTCCCAAAGATGAGATGTTGATGTCTTTAACATATTGGTGTATGTATAGGTTGTTATGCTTGATCCATGGATGAAATGTTCGGTGAGAAATATCTTGATGCAGAGATTTGTAGAATGCTTAGGAGTGCATGTGATGACATAAAGAAGGACTGATAGTATAAATGACCTAAATTTTCACTACTTAATTTAATGCATATTTTAGGTCATAGGAAATGTGTTTATATTTCATTTTGCATACTCAAAGGAATTTATGTTTGAGCAATTAGAATAGGAGAGAAGATCAAAGGAAATTTTAGTGCATTGAATGAAACCCTACCGACAAAATTCTTCAAGGAATTTATAATTTCTTCTAAAACCTAGCTTAGAGAATTTAATAATGTATACTCCTTAGTATATTAATGTGCTTGAGAGTTTGAGGCCTAAATTCAAGAAGCACCCATATAAATCAATGGAAAAAAATAATGAAGACCTGTGTCCTCTAGGGTTTCATCCAATGTGATTTACACAAAGGATGTTGAAATTTACATTCATTCTAAGATGGATGAATATGACCACTTGAAGTTGGCTGATTTTAGGGAAAAGATGCTAACTGTAGATGATTTCCAATTGAAACTATAGTATGCTTGCTTTCCAGAGAAAATTTTGGATGTATAGACAATTTTTCCTAACTTTTATTTTGAATATGAGTGGGTGAAGTATGTTCTGAGTAGAATACACGAAAAGTTCATGTGGTTGGGCATGGAAATGTCCCATATGATAACCAAAGAAGAAATTAGGTTTGTTACTAGTTTGAGCTCTATATGACTAGCCCCAACATTGAAGGTAGTAAAGAATGAAGTGGTGATGAAGCTTACCAGAGCCAAGTTTGACAAGCGTGCCCTAGCTATGGATAAAATTGAAGATTGATATTCAAATATGTTGCAATGATGATTGGTTACAATATATTCTATGGTCAGTGCGGGATCATGAGGGTCCAAACTAGGCCCTTAAGTGGCAATGAAAATTCAAAAAAATAGAGTTAGGAAACTTGACATAAAAATTTGAATAAGTTATTAAAATAATTGGAAAAACATGTAAGAACAAAATTTGTAGCAAATTGAATGTAGTTTGAAAGATACTAGTCCTTTTTGGGAAAAGAGTAAATTTAGTTGGTAAAAATTTAAAATTTCAATGCAGTAGTACTAAATTTTTAGGGAAAAATAAAAAACAAGTGTATGTATAACCAATGTAAGTACAAGAAAAAATAATATTATTTTTTGAAACTTTCAATATAAGTAGGGACACATGCTCAAATGTGCCACTATTTTTTATATATTTTTTTTGCAAGTAAATAATTAGTTATGAATTTTTTATTAAATTTTCTTAAAAACATTAAAACTTGTTTGTTTGACCACTATAACTTCGTCAAAAATTAATGAAATGGAATATTTGTTTTTTATCCTATAGTATGGGAAGCATAGAATGTGCCACATCTTTTGGATTCAAAAAACATTAAATTTTTTAAGAATTATAGATGTTTTTCAATTAGTGTATCAATTAGGATTTTAGTCAAAATGCATGTAGAAGATAAATAATAATTATTTATTTAATTCCAAATAAGCAATATCTTATATTGGCAGAAAGCTGACAATTTTCTTAATAAACCTTTTTCATTTTATCAAATTTGGATAATAAAAAGGACATCAACCACTTTTTGGTCATATTGCCACTATTTGGACCTCCATGATTTTGCACTCACCCCTATACAAATTGGGAGAATTATGTCTCTACCACCACGATACACACCACATATCAAATGGTCAAAAAATGTAAAGAATTTGATCTATGTGAGCTCATGAGGTTACAATTGCTAGAAAATTTGCAAAAGAAAAAGGAGTCAAGGTACCCTTTTGGGTATGGTACTCTTATCATTTTCTTGTTATTTTACTTTCTTAAAAAGTTGCCTTGAACAAAGGATGTAGTATGAAAAAATGATATCCCTGTATTTGTTCAAATTAGAGATCATTTAAGGAGATTTGTAGACTTTAAGTCTCACAAGACAATGTTGTCATGGGGGCTTTTCAAAACCTTTCAAGCTAAATCAAGTATTATATTGGGTTATAAGGTAACAATTCATCTGAGGTCATTGGCCTTCCAAATATTATATTGAGTAAACCTAGAGATACAACAGTTGAAAGGTCTGGTACTTATGAAGATAAATCAAGTCAGATGAACCTGGAGAAGAAGAAAAAAGATATTGAAGAAAAGGTTGAAAAGATGAAGGTTGAGTTGGAAAAGGAGTTTGGTATTGATAGATCTATATAATAGCTTATTTTCTGTTATTTTATATAGAATTTAAGATGCTTTTAAACACACTTTCCAAACAATATTCCACATTATCTATCCTTTTATATCTATTATGTAGACTTAAACCCAAAGACATGATGATGGAATTATGGTTATAATAAATTAACATTAAATGGTTTATATGAATATGTGTATGGAATGTTGATGGAATGCTATGTTTAATTGTGATAGTTATCCTTGTGTATATTTTTTGTGAAACTAACGTGTTTGCAAGATAAAGAGGAACTGTGGCACATAGCAGTTGTAGGATGAACCGGTAACAAAAGGAATGTTGGACACCAAAACAAGGGAAAGTCCAAGATGAGATGAACATGACAATCATTAATTAAAGGCACTTAATGAAGATTGAATGCATGTTATTATGATCAATTAATAGACACTGAAGAAGAGGTATCCTTCACTTATGGAATTTTGATAGATGGTTGTATGTTTGCATGCATTCTATTTTGAAAAAGTTCTAATCTTGATAGGATTCTCTTCCTTTTTAGTTATAGGTTGAATTATTTAGTCTTAATTATATGCTCTATTATTTGGGAATGGAATTAATGATTTTAGTTAAGTTGTTTTGAATAAAGATTCCCTCAACTTGTATATAGTTGTTGGTTGAATCTATAGGATAGTTAGTTGGTTTTTCTCAGTTTTATGTTATTAGTTGCTTTTAGTTTGAAGACATGAGATATTCAAAATGATTGAGTACAATTTGTGCAAAGATCTTTTGTAATATTTTATGTTATGCAATGCATGAAGGTCAATTTATGGGATGCATATAATCTATTAGCTAGATTTGGGTTTAGTTAAAGTGAGAACAACCACTAGAGCAAGCCACTCAAGGTATTATTTCTCACTTCATCTTTCAGATATTTATTTCTATTTACTAGTTGTTATTAGTTCATTATTATTTCATGAATCATATTCAAGTTAATTAGTATTTCATATCTTGCTTATTGTCAACGAATGCTTATGAATACACATGTAACAATTAATTAATAACACTTAAAAGGATAGTTTATTTGAGTTATTGAGTCTTTATTAGTTTTTAATTGATACAAATTTATTCTATTAGTAGCAATTTAGCTACAACCTAAGCTGCAGGTACCCATAACTAGTTATGATTTCTATTTTTACTACTTTTTAGTTCTGTGAATTTTTAGCAATTAAGATAACTTAAATAAGGTGGTTTAGGTAGTTTCAGTCATTGAATACATATATAATGTTTCACCATCACAATCTTACAAGCCTTAGGTTGATAATTTAATTTAGTCTTAAACAATGTTAAGTGGACTATTCAATTAGTTAAACCTCTATATTGTGTAAGCTCTACAAAGTTTATAACACATTATATTAGACTTTACATTTTTGGTGCCATTGTCGGGGATGGTGCTATCTTCATAGACTTCTTTTTTATAGCTTTCATAGTTAATTTCACTTTCCAGTATTAGAAATATTAGATACAATCTCCTTGCAACACCAAAAATACACTTATCATTGTGTAGGACTATTGAATCTAAAGCCATATTTCATGTATGTGGAGGGAGAGAGATTCCCTGGGTAGATTCCTTCCCTCTGTATTCTAGGAAGCTATAGAAAAAATTGGTTAATATAGTACTCAAAGAAAAGGTACCACTGAAGAAGAAATTTCCTTTTTATCTACATCTAACACACATATAGAAGGGATATACCACACCACAGGTGATGTAGAAGATGATGATGTTGAATGAACAACATTTGAGTTCCCTATCATTGACCAACAAAGGGTTGCAGTGCTAAATAACATTCCTCCTTTAGCATTACCATTCTTCTATGGGTTAATAACTAAGGACCTAGATACATTCCTCTTTGAATTTGATGTCCTATGCAGAAGTTACAACTATACTTTTGATGCACATAGGCTAAATATTTTTCCTTCCACCCTAAAGGATACATCTCTAAGTTGGTTCATGGGATTAGGAAAGGATGCTATTCCTGATTGGGACACTATGAAGACATTGTTCTTAGAAAATTGTCAAGAATACTATAGGGGACTTGACAAGAGGAAGGATGACATTTTTAGAATGACATAAAAGGATGACGAATCCTTGGAGGATTATGTGGAGATATTTCTATTTGTTCTAAAGAAAATTCCACAAAACAAGTTGTCAGAAGAGTCTCTCAAGTTAGTCTTCTTGAGAGGAGTAAATGATGACTACATGGATGCCTTGAACCTCATTATCTAGGGAGATATTTATCAGCTACCATTACAAAAATTTGTAAGGTCTATCTGAATTATTCTAGGAGATTCACTAAAAGGCCAAGAGGAGATAAGACATTAGTTATGGGTAAATCATCTAATGGAGTTTCAAAGATTGAGGTAAGAAATTTGTTATCCAATATGAAGGAGGATATTATTAATCATCTTGCAACTTAGTTGGATACTCTCCACATTAATAAAAAGTAGGAGGAAGTTGAGGCTATGATTACTGAATATTGTCCAAGTTGTAGGCAACGAAAAGCAAATTGCAAATGCAAAAAAGTGGCTAGTATCTAGCAAGATAAAGTTTTGAAACCTGATTTCTAGCCAATTGAAGGAGATGATGGACATCTCTTATATATAGCACAAAGGAAGCTATGGCAATAAAGAAAAGGTATGCCACAAGACCCTCTTAGCTTTAATCCATCCTTTCACATGGGGAATCAATTTTTTTTGGTTGGAACTCCTAGCCCTGGCAAATAAATCCAAACTAGTGGAATAACCCTCAACAATGTCCACAAGCCCAACCAAATTAGATCCAATAGCCAAACCCTTTGATACAACAAAAAATTCAAGGTTCCACTTATAATCCACAATGGCCAACCCAACAGAACCATTGGCAGCCTTAGTGGTAGAAAGGCCAGCAATGGCAATAACAAAATATGAACTACTAGTAGCCTATGCTCCCTCCTCCATGCTTTAATGCCTCCATAAAATCCTACATCCCAACACCTAAGCAGCCACAAATACCTACCCAACCTACACCTATCCCTAACACTAAGCCTATTCAACACGCTTATACTAACGAAGCTATGCAATACCCCACATATGGGGTAGAGGTGAGTGATGTCCACCTCAGATCAAGAAAACAACTTGCTAGACCTTCATCCCCCCAAATTATAGAAATGGAGGATGAGGAACCTACAATTGAGGCTTTTAAAAATCATCTTTTGAATATAAGTCAAGTCAGGTACACCAAACTATCTCAAGTCCCAATCCACCTCTTCCTAAATGCCTAGCTATTCAAAGGCATCACACACAGGCTAAGATAGATCTTTTAGGCCAATTGAAGAGATGTGAGCATCAAGATTCCCCTTATCCAAGCTATCAAATATATCCCTATCTATACCAAAACTATAAGGGATCTATGTCTTAAGAAAATAGGAAGGAAAAGATCCCCAAACAGTTCATGTCTGGGGAAATCTTATAGATATCATGTTAGGGAACATTACAATCCCTAATTATATAGAACTTGGTAGTCTAGTTGTGGATGTTAAGATCAATGGAACCCTCATTAAGAATACTTTGATAGACTTGGGGGTAGCAATCAATGTCATAAAAAAGAGATAATGCAACTACTTTAGTTAGTCAACCTCAAGCCCACATAAACTATTTTGCAACTAGTTGATAGGTTCATGATCAAACTTGAGGGAATTATTGAAGACCTAGTCATTGCATTGGATTCTTGGGATTACCCTGCTAACTTCATGGTGTTATAACCAAAATTTAATCTTGCAGGTTACCCACTCATCCTAGGTAGACCTTTGTTAGCCACAATTAGTGGATTTATAGGTTGTAGGTCTGATCAAATGATAGTATCTAATGGGAGAGTTACAAAGAACTTGGTTATTTATCCACTAGCCCAACCATATGTTGACTTTGAGCAACCTATTTGGCCCGATTTGGATGACAAGGAGGATAACTATTCTCTGCAAACACTAATGACTATAGATCACAACCCCTTATTGGATGATCGGGATGAAGATGAGTTCATTACTCACATAATCCAAAATGGTTGTGGTAGGAGCATGCAACAAAAAGATTGCATCATATGCCTACAAGATTCCTTACAAAGTATTAAACCAAATAATTCTATCAAATAAATATCTCAGATATTTCGTTCATTACTACCTCAACAATGTCTACCCATCATACCAAGCCTTAATCTCTCATCTATTCAAGAGTCATCAAAGGAATTGGAAATCATGCCAGGAAGGAAGTTAAATATAAATAATGCCTTAACAAAGGACCAGTAGAATTCTCTGCAAACAGTGTTGCAAGCACACTCAATTGCATATGCATGGGATTACCATGATATGAAAGCCATATATCCTAATTTATGTATGCACAATATTTATATTAATGAAGTCTATAGACCCATTCGACAACCACAAATACATATAAATCATGCTTTAATGGAAATAGTGAAAGCTGAGCTAAAAAAGCTCCTTGATGTAGGGTTTATCTATCCAATATCAAATAGTGAATGGCTCTCACCCTTGTTAATTGATCCCAAGAAAGGTGGAAAATGGAGAGTTTGTGTGGACTATAAGGAATTGAATACAACCACTAGGAAAGATCACTTTCCTCTACCCTTGATAGATCAAGTACTTGATTCTCTAGCTGGAAAGAAGTATTTCTCTTTTCTTGATGGTTTTAGTGGTTATAACCAGATTAAAATTTCCCTAGAAGATTAGGATAAGACTAAATTCACATGCCCTTGGGGGACTTAAGCTTATTCTATTCTACCCTTTCGCCTATGCAATGCTCCAACTACCTTTTAAAGAGTAGTACTTAGTATCTTTTCTAAATATGCACATGATTGCATGAAGATATACATGGATGACTTCACTACTTATGGTGAAAGTTATGAGGAAGCTATCAATAATAGAGAAATGGTGCTAAAAAGATGTGAATAGCACAACTTGTCACTTAGCAATGAAAAGTGTTTCATGATAATGACACAAGGGATTGTGTTAGGACACTTTATATCCAGTGCATGAATTTAGGTTGATCCACACAAAATAGAAATTATATCCACCTTACCTGTTCCTCAGAAATAAAGAAATATCAGGAGCTTCCTTTGTCATGTAGGCTAATAGAGGTAGTTTTTCAAGGATTTTAGTAAAATTGTTGCACCTTTATTTTTTTTTTCTGAGTAAGGACATTGAATCTGAATGGACCTTTGAGTGTCAACACTCATTTGAAGAACTAAGGAAAGCTCTGACTTAGGCACCAATATTGAGAGGCCCTAATTGGACTCTACCTTATCACATACATACAAATGGTTCAGAATTTTCCATTGGAGCAATTCTAGGTTAGAAGGATGGCAACAAGGAGTATGCAATTTATTATATCATCAAGAATCTTCAAGGGGAATAATTGAACTATACTGTAACAAAAAAAGAGATGCTTTATGTAGTATATGCTATCAGTAAATTTAGACACTATATTACTAGCGATTCTATTTTGGTCCATACAGACCATACAATTTATCATGTATTTGATGAACAAGCCAGTAGTTCAGGGAATATTGGTTAGATGGCTACTACTTTTATAGGAATTTGAAATTACCATAATAGATAAACCTAGTAGCAAATGTGGTGGAATATTTCTTGTCATGACTGCCAACACAAACAACTAAAGGAGTGGTGGATGATTCATTCCAAGATGAACACTTATTTGCTTTACAAGTGCAAGTGCCTTGGTATGAAAATGTTGCTAATTTTTTGGTCATAGGGTAGATTCTACCACATTTCTCTCCAAGAGAGAAGAGACAGTTGGTTCATAAATGTTTCCCATATTCCTAGGTATCTGGCTATCTATTCTATACAAGGCCTGATAACATCATGAGAAGATGTACCAGGGAGGATGAGATCTTTGACATCATGAAGGTATGTCATGATGAGCCATGTGGAGGTAATTTTGTAGCAAAAAGAATAGCCTTTAAGATCCTTACAACTAGCTATTATTGGCCTAGTTTGCACAAGGATGTTGTTAAATATACTAGAAGCTGTGATAGGTGTCAAAGGATGGTAAGACCAATCAAAAGTTATGAGATTCTCTTACAACCTTAGTTGACATTGGTACCTTTTGAAAAATGTGGTTTAGAATTCATTGGGCCAATATCTCCTACATCTAACAACAAGGAATATATCCTTGTTTGCATTGACTACTTGACAAAATGAGTGGAAGTACAAGCCTTACAATTTTCTAGAGATGGTAAGATGGCTAAGTTCATATATGAAGATATCTTTACTAGGTATGGAGTGCCTAGGGAAATAGTCACTAATCAAGGGCCTCAATTTACTTCTGATTTAATTGCTAGGTTGGTTAAGGAATACCAAATTAGACACAAGAAATCCACACCTTAGCACCCATAGGCTAATGGTTAGGTGGAAGTTACCAATAGGGAGATTGAAAGTATTCTCGACAAGACAATTTAGATGCATAGGAAAGATTGGGTTTCAAGGTTACCTGAAGCAGTCTGGGCATACAAAACTACATGGAAAACCATCATTGGATTCACCCCTTATGTGTTAGTCTATGCAAAAGCAACAGTCATTCCTATTGAATTTGAATATTAAACATTGAGGAAAGTAATAGATCTGGGAATGGATTTAATAGAAGCATAGAAGGAAAGATTGCATACTTTAAATGAGTTGGATGAGATAAGAATGGAAGAATTACATTATACAAAGGCAATACAAAAAAAGTGGATGAAGTGGCATGATCATTACATTAAAACTAAGGAGTACACTATGGGGGACTGAGCACTATTATGTGATTCAAGGTTAAAGGACTTCAAGGGAAAATTTCAGTCCAGGTGGTTGGGCCCCTATGAGATTAGCAAAGTTTACCCAAATGGATCTATCTAGCTACATACTATTCATGAAATCCTATTTTCACTTCTTGTAAATGGCCATAGGTTGAAGTTATATAAGAAGCCATTACATAAGGATGACTTAATATTTTCACTGTTCTAGCAATATGGTGCTCTTAGTGAACTAGATACAAAATCTCATACATAGAGTACTACTTCCAAAATACATGATGTACCTAGAACTTCTAGTGAACCAGAGACTGAGCTACACAGCTCAGCCCCTGGGCTCACTTAGGATTGATTTCTCATTATATAGGAGAAAATTTACACCCATTGGGCGAATTCCCCTTTTACATACCCTCACCTTAGAAAATCAAATATGAAGGAAAAATTCCACATCACCCTCTGGCCTTACATCCACTTGGAATTTTTCCTGTGCGTCAGTGAGAGAATATTTTTTTGTGATACATGTGTGGCACATAGATGTCTATATGACATACTTTCATCCTTGACAGATTCCTACGTCTGAAGTTGGTAAAGGCATTACACACCCGATTGGGGCCAAATTGTAAAGTCCCTCTTTGAACCAACTGACTTGAAAATGGAAAATTATTCCTCATTCTACCTTCAAATTCATCCTTCATACATTTAATCTATCTCCTTCACACTCCCTAGCAATCTTCTTAGCATTCTAGCAGTTTCTCTTCACTCTTTCACTCTCAATCAACATTCTAGCCTTCTACTTTTGAGAATTGCACCAACAGCAATCCATCAACTCCACATTGCAATTGTGAGGCCTTCATAGATGTTATGATCTTTGAGTCTTGTGAGACCTCCCTTCACCATTGTTGTGGCGGCAGTGAATTTTCCAAGTTCATAGCTTGCTTTCTCCTCCATTGGCTAGTGAGCTTTTGGGTGGAGGTGGTAACGATTCACTCCTCTCCTTTTTGATTTGATTGAGTAGGATAATATTCTTTGTAGTGTTATTTTCTTCCTTTTCTTTCCTTTATCTCATATTCTACTCTATTGCTTTCTATTTTTTCATGGAGGTGGAAACACCAAAATCAGGGTCTGACTGAGGCAGGTCCCTATACAACCCCCAACAATTTTCCCTCTTTCTAGTGTATAGGTGAATGTACATGTGGATCTAGCTAGTTAACTAGCAAATGTATGAGATTATCTTCCTCACCTTAGCTCTCCTTTACATGCTTTATCATATTTGTCTTTACTTTTTGTATTTCCTCATTCTATTTTTTCCACCTAAAACCAACTAGCTAGGTCATTAGTATTTTTTTAGGCAATCTCTTTTATATTGCCAGTGTGCCAAAGAGATGCTAGTGCACCAAGCTATCATCCGAAAACTATGCTACCATCCTAAGAAAGAGAGTTGTTTGAGGTGTAGCAAAAACTCCAAAAACCAACTTGCCTAGCCTAAACCTAAAACTCAGGTCTGAAGAGTGATAGACATACTACATATTTCTCTTCATTTTTTATCCCCTTCCTTTAGAGTGAGGTAAGTTAGGGCAGCCCTCCGCTCTCAGCTCTACATTACTTAGAACCTTGACATGGTTGGTCCCCCTCTCTTACATTTTTGGTGAACCCAACGTGAACCATTTTGGTTCCATTTGGCAGTGGTAAAGGGTCCTTTCTTCATGTTCTAGGAGCGTTGTAGGTGTGAGTGACATGAGACCTTTTTCCTTACAACCCAACCTATGACCCCTAGTAGGCATAGTTGGAAGGTTCCATAAGTATTGTAGAATGAAGCCTTAACCGGGTCACTGTCCTATCTTACAACCTTTGGGGAGATTTGTGAGAGTATCGTTTAGTGTGCGTGATGGCCTTTTTTCTACATTTTCCTATCCCCTTTGCAGAGGCTGTGAGTAGTAGTCCAAGTATAACCTTCACCTTGCAGGATCTACTAATGTGTTTCAATAGAGAACCATCTCCTCTTTATATCCCTGTGCAAATCAATGAGAACATAGTAGTAGGTGTTCTTGTTGACCAGATGTCTCAGGGGAATATCTTAATTGAGGAGATTATGTTAATTAACTTTATGAATAAATATGGGTATGACACACCTATGAACACCATCCTTATTTATAACGAACTTTCTATACCTCCCCTTGGTAGAATTATTTTGTCAGTCCTTGTCAGACCTCAATCTGTAAACATGATTTTTAACATAATCCTAGGGTTTGAACTCTTCAGAGTGAAGTTGGGTATCCCCTGGTTGGTAACTATGAACACAATTCCCTCAGTTGTGCATAAATGTATGAAGTTTATTTATGAGGGTTTCGTGCATGTGATCCATGGCACTAGTTATAGACCACCGGTTGCACGAGATACTTATTCCTTAGACCACTTTTGGCCAACACCCATTGGTCCTCTCCCACCTACAAAAGACCTCTTGCATAAAACATGTCAAAAGTACAAGAAAGGGAGTTTAATGCCTAGAGTGAGATACCCTCCATCACCTTATGTTGTTTTGCATAGGGCATGTTTAAAAGCTGATAATGATGCTACCATAGCCCATATAAGAGAAGAAGAGAAGCACTCTTGAGGTTCCTCTTCTTCCTCTTCTATTGTCTAGCCTGATGCTTCCTCTCAACCTACTACATTACCATCGAACTCCGATCCACATTTATGGGATAAACTTATGGTGCCCGCTTGGCGAAAGCCCAAGCGTACTACAATTGAACTTCTTATTCTTCCCACAAATCCTAGGCCCATTCGATACAGTAGAAGGAAGGGTTGCCACAGGGAATCCTCTGTCATAGCCTCTGTAGTCTCCCACCACTCCTCCTAAAGCAGTGAATGGGAAGAGGCCCACCGCTGAGGCATTAGAGCTAACTTCCCCCATTGTTTCCCAATCTATCCCTTGTGCTCTCATTCAGCGGTCTGTCCTTCTACCATAAATGGCTGTAATGGACACCCCTATGGATGAGTAGGAGCCTTCTGTCCCTTTGCAGCTCCTGAACTCTACCTCAAAGAGTCGTAGAAACTGCCTTGCGCATGAGGACAAGTGCTAGCGAAAGGATTTGGCGGCTGAGTAGGCTGCTTTGTAGAAGAAGGAAGAGGAGATGACCATGCTTGCTTCAAGGCCTCCTGATGCATCCTCCTCTCTCCTCCCCTATGCTTCCATTCAACCTCGCTTAGTATCACTTTTTCCTCCTACTGTGAGTTCACCTAACCCCAAAAAGGTGTAGGTGTTCATCTCTCCTTTTGTTGAGCCACCCTTGTTGATGTCCCTTCCGTACATCCCACCATTCCCTAGACCCATGGACATGCCAAATACTTTAGTGGTGTCCGCCATAGTTTTCTCCTCCTCCTTCATGCCTCTTTTCTCGTCTTTGGGGAGTTCACATCCCCTAAAGTAGTAGAAGGTAGAGGATAGACCTTCCAACAATGGAGGGCATAAGATGATCCCATCTTCTTCAAAGGGTGGTCCTGCACTAGCTTGTTTTATTCTAGTGACGAAACAAGTCATGGCTTCCCCTGAGTTTTTCACCACTCCCGAATCACTTGGTGAGCCAAGCAGTGAATCTTGGGAATAGTCCTTCTGTCCATAGCTCCACAAGAGTCGATCATGAGCAATCTAACCTCATGAAACTAGATCCCCCTATGTCTCTTGTTTGTGATTGTTTCTCTTTTCCTCTTTTCTTATATCTCTCTCTTCTTTGCATGATTTTTCTCTCTCATGTGTGATAACACCCCTTTCTATGATACTTAAATTTTTAGGAAATGCATTCGTGGCAAACAAATATTTTCTTGAAAGTCCTTGCAACCTTTTTTCAAAAAATCACATTCTCAACTTGAACCCCTAATAGAATGCATTTCCTTCATCATGGGTTCACAAAGAAAGAAACTTGAGAACTATCCTCCTAGGTGGGAGCAAATTTTTCCTATAGGAGAAGCCTCAAAATTCCCCTTGCGAGGGGGAATTTTCTTCCTTTTGAATTCATTGATGAAGTGAACATCTTTGGAAAGGATTCCTTGATGATGAATTAATTTCATAAAAAATGTCTCTTTTACACTTTCAAACAATGCATCCTTGAGTGGACCCCTCTTCTTTTGAAGGGTTCTTGAGGAGCCCCGTTGAAATCCTTCCAAATTGTCGATGGTCTGCATGACTATCTACTTGCTTTCCTACATGGCTACTTTGTTTTCTAACATGTTTTATCTATGGATTAACATGTCACTTTGTAGGTGTACCTATAAAGCTACTTTCCAATCCGACTCAATGGAGTCCCCTTCTTTGGGTTTCCCTCATGAGAGAGAACTTGGGGGATGCCTCCTTGGAGGTCTGTAGGCCTATAAGGAATTTACTTCATTGGGTTTCCCTCAAGAGAGAGAACTTGGGGGATGCCTCCTTGCAGTTCTATGGGCCTGTAAGGAGCTTACTTCTCTAGGCTTCC
>VDFB02328698.1:0-27812 GCA_007258455.2 Sequoia sempervirens | reverse complement strand
TTAATGTTGACGTTGCATTCACATAGATTCGTAGTGTTTTCTCAGAATCCAAGAATTCTTGACTCTTTACAATTGTAGGTTGCTACAATTAAGGGGTTTTCGCATTCCTTCTTTTTCCTTAGAGTCATATAACTATATTATAGGATAAGGTACATACTGGTTATTCTTCCTAACCTTCCTACCTGACCTGTTTGCATAATCTTCTGCAATCCTAGGTAATATCATAAGTTGTTGGTTTAGGAGTTCCTACTCCAAGGATAACTCTTAACTAGTCCCAATTTACACAAGTTAGTAAGAATCTCATCTTCCTTTTCACTTCACTAAGTTCTTTTCTCTTGCCATTGTGGCACAAGAACTTTTCAACCATTATCTTCTAATAAGGTTTATGTGTTGTTGTGTAATGAGCTCGTAGGTTTCAGTGCAGAACCTGGTAGCTCTGATACCACATGTAACAACCTAGTCCGTTTGTAAAGTAAAAAGATCTTAATTTGACATCAACATGTAAAGATAACGAGTAAATGCCATTGCAATAAAAAAATTCTTTTCATTTATAAACATGATACAACATATTTCAACATTTTATTCCTTTTCTTTCATTTGATAACCTGGATTAGTCCTTTATCCGCTCTCATTTGGGTTATGCTATTTTGATGATAACGAAGTGCTGCCGGAGTGAGGAGTGAATCCTTCAAGGGCTTTGGAGACGTCAACCCTCAAAGTTGCTCTAGTTTCAGAGTTGAAAGATATTCCCTAGCTAGACATGGGTGTGGCTTCATTGTAGGAGTCACCATTGAAGCTTATTGGTGATGGCTTTCAGTTTGTTTTCAGTTTTGGCTTCTTATGATGTTTTCTAGCTATGCATATTTTGGTGTGAAATATGACTTGCAACGTTTGGGAGTATTTTGGAGTGATTTTCTTGAGTTTTAAGTTTGTTGGTTGCACCTTCCTAACCTAGGCTATACCTGTTGTGATCTTTTCACACATCGCCCCATTGCAAATGGGGAACCCCTAATTTTTGCTTCATTTTGGTCTTTTGGCTTGATTTTTGGTTCATTTCGCTATCGTCTCTCTTTTGTTCTTTCTGTCTTTCTGGGGATGTGCCCCGTCTGGATTGAAATTTTGCTAAGTCTAGAATTAGGGTTTTGAGTCTTCCGGCCAGTTTGAAGTCAAATGGAGTGAATAAGTTGAAATTTGAGTTTGGCAATACAGTCAACATGCTTCCAGCAAGTTCCCAGCAAAATTTCATTGGTATCTGACAACTCACTATTTTTAGTAAGTGCCTAATTTGGGACATTTTCTCAGCACTTTTGAAGTTTCGATCATTACACTGCATCCAAAGCACGTCAAGCTATTTGTCTGCAAGTTTTGAGCTGAAACGGACAACTTTCTATTTTTAGCAAGTCTTCACTTCGGAGGCTATTTTTAGGGTTTGCATGTTGGAGTTTTCAATGCACGTCTGGAGAATATTTCTGGGTTTTCTGAGACCTACGCGATGATATAACATGCAAGATGAGATGACAACTTTCAGCACTCAGCCTTTGGAGGCTATTTTTAGGGTTTGCATGTTGGAATTTTCTACGCGTCTGAACATTCTTTGTGGGTTTCAAAGCCAGCGGTGGTATAACATGCAAACCAGGATCAGGAGCTTTTTCAAGAGCAGTCTTCAAAGGCTATTTTTAGGGTTTGCATGCAAAGCTTTTCAGTGCATGTCAAGTTATTCTTTATGGGTTTTTCAAGAGCTATGCAATGATGTGATATGCAAACAGAGTTGGTCACTTTTTTGTGAACTTACTATTTTTAGCAGATCCACTCTGGCAGCCCCCCCCAGCACTTCAGTATCACAAACTGATCGACATACAACAGAAACGGGGTCAAACGGAGATCATCTAAGCAGCATGCAAGTCAAATTAGGGTTTCCAGCTTCGGGACCCAAAATGAGGGGTCAAATGCCAGAATTTTCGAAAACTGATGTATCCCACTGCGATCAGTATCTTTCGAGCTATCCACTGGTAAAATTTGAGGGCAATCGGAGCACTTACTATTTGTAGTAAGTCACTTCTAAAACAGGCTATAAATAGTAAGTCAGCAGCAGGCGCTAGTGTGAACGGGCAGGTCATCCCATGAGGGTCACATCATTCAAATTTCAAGTCAAACGGAGTTAGGGAAGTCATGAAACTGAGCAGTTACTATAAATAGTAAAACACCTTCAGAAACATGCTATAAATAGCAAGTCAGCACGAGATGGCAGTGTGAGCAAATTAACTAGATCACGAAGGTCCTGTGGCGAAAATTTCAAATCAATCCAAGTTTCAGAGGTATGAAAATCAGAGAACTTACTAAATATAGTAAACAAGGGCGAGCAAGCTAAAAATGCCTAAGTCTGAGAAATTTCCTTCACCCCCTGTGAAATAAAGCTGGCAGAAGGATGGAAAATTTCAAACATTGATAAATCCTGCTCAACCCCCAAAATGCGCCCTCAAGGAGAAGAAGCAATGAAAAAAATTTCTAAGTCTGAAGTTAAATCCTCCTCAGCATGCCAAATGCGCCCTGTTATGGTGTGAGGCCAAGACAAATTCCAAGGCATTGAAGTTAAAGTTCCTTCACCACCCCCTAAATGTGTCCTCACCTCAAGATGGAGTGTACAAAAAAAAAAAATTAAGTATTGGCTTATTCCTGCCCCTACCCCCAAATGCACCCACACTTCATGAAGACATAAGTCAAAGTTAAATCCTCCTTGGGGTCCTCCCAAATGCGCCCATCTCATCTTGCTTTGAAGGACGTTGAAAAGGTTAAGTGTTGTAAAATCCTCCTTGACTTGCTAAATGCGCCCAAATGAGCTAGGAAAAGGAAAAAAAGTGTTGACTTCCTCCTTGACCCCTTTAATGCGCCCATGTTAGAGGTGAAGTTAGAAAAAGAAACTGAGGTGTTGGAAGTTAAATCCTCCTCCATATGCTAAATGCGCCCAAAGTGAAGAAAGTTGGATGAGGAAAAATTGTCTAAGGCATGTAAAATCCCTCTGGACCCCTCATATGCGCCCATGCTAGAGATGATAAAATATTTTTCTAAATATTTAAATTCCACCTACCTTAGAGAAAATGCGCCTAAGCTTGAGAGAAGGTGATGAAATTTACTGAGGCATGGATAAAATTGGCAAGAAAAAGTCAGAAGGTGCTAGCTTCATGAAGTTGATAAAAAATTGTCAAGGCCAGGCAAGAAAAAAAAAACATGCCCAGAGGTGGTGAATGAGAATAAATCTCATGGCAAAATATTTTTCTAAGGTCTAAAAATCAAAAAATTAAAAGTACCCCTTCATTTATAGACCCATGAACTTGATGCTTTCTGAAGGGAATTTTCTTCTGGGTATTGAACATATTCAACAAGGAATTGATTTTAAAACTTTTCACGCCTTACCGGAGACTTTAAGATGGAGATTTTACTCAGGCGCCTGCTTGATGAAATTTTCCAAAGGAAATAAACATTTTCTAAGGCAGAGGAATAAAATATGAAAATGCCTAAGCCTGTTATAACTAGAAGAAAAATGTTGATGACGTAGAACACACTCACAAGCAGGAATTGAAATTTGTCTTAGGCACGAAAAATTTGCAGATGAAGTGAAACTCAAGCATCAAGTTTCCAAATGCGTCCTCAAGGTGGATAAATTTCTAAGGCACAAACTCCAGACATAGGTCCCTAAATGCACAGGTGTTGAAAGACTATGAAGAAGGCAAGGTTTGCTAGAGAAAAGTGATGAACTCTATCAGATCTAGAGATCACTCAAACCTTGGAAGTCAAAGCATGAAAATCAGGTAAGTAAAGTGAATTTATATTATGAAGTGTTTTGATGCTCTTCTCTTGCTTGTTTTGCAGGGTGAACACCAAGGCCAAGGCGTGATGACTTGGGGAGATGGAGCAAGTACTTGGAAGAACTGGCTAAGTATGCACTCAGCTCAGGAAGGCGAGTGGCAAAGGGGAATGGGTCGAGTCCAAGATTGGAGAATCCTTCAAGATGAGGATGAAGAAATGATGAAGACCTAGGCGTTAAAGAGTCATCTTCAAGCACTAAAACGCCCTCAAGGCTAAGGATGAGGAGTGAACAAAAGGCTTCAATGTTAAAGAATGACAACGGAATGGGCTAAAGAGTGAAGCAGAGAAATTCTCCTTAAGTGTAAAGTCCTTCGATGACCCAAAAGATGTTCTCCAGCGTGCTTCGCACAACTCAAGATGCAGTGACAGGAAGGAGAAAATCATTGTCAAGCAGGAGAAAGAGGTTGCAGGCTTGAAGTTAGATCAAGAACGTGCCTGCCATACCAGTCCAAGAAATTGTAGCAGTGGCGACCAGACTCATCTAGTTTGCAGTCAGAAGAACAAGAACAATGTGAACACATTTCTAGACAAGAATCTTCTAGAAGGATGGTGGACATTAATGGCTCATTTACTACCCCACTCTTCTTGGTGGCGGTTTTTAGGGTTAGGGCTAATGTGGCTTAATCTGAGCCCTCCATTTGATTGTAATCTAAGTCATCCATTGGACTGGGCCATCTATAAAATGGGCATCCCCCCTCATTTGAAATTCATTAGATTTAGACAGTAGAGATTAGAGTAGAGATAGGAAGATAGAGGGACAACTTAGAAGTAGCATAGGGTAGATCGATAGTGTAGTTTGAAGAAGGAAAGTTTTTCCTTTGAACGCTTTGTAAGAAATTGTTGTGAACACTCTCATAATAAAAAGGGTTTTCATTGATGATGATCTCGCCTTTTGTTGTGAGTAGCTAGCAAGGTTTCTTCGTCCTTCTGATTCAAGTACTAGCTTAAAGTAAAGTAAATTTCATTTCATGCAAGTAATTAGTAATTGTGGAATGTGGTCTTCAATTTGAGCAAACTTCGTCTATCCATACCACTAGTGGGCTCGCTGATGGTGAATTCGCTTTGCGTGGTCAACTGGAAACTTGTGGACTTAACTTCGATTATGATCTTCATGTTGGTATGCGTCGTTGTGACGATGTCTTCATTGTTGAATTGTAATCTGAATATCTTTAGTTACTCCCCTTGAAGATTGCACCAGTTCTATGGAGGTTGTCCGAAGTGAGGGAAAGCGGAATCTGGTTGAGGCTTGTGAAAATTGATCTCCACATCCCATGCGTAGATTAGTCCATAGCATCTTCTATCCCTGCAACCATTTCAATTCAGTACTTTCTGGTTAGTTTAGGAAACAAGAGCTTTATAGACAAACCTTTCAAGCATTCAAATCCCTTTCTCCACTGTTGAACAATTTTGTAAGTCCCCTTGAAATACCAGCAAGTCACATCGAGCCAACTGAGACTATCCACTGCATGAAGGAACCTTGGAGTTGAATGCATGATCTTTCTAGCAATCTTAGCATGCAGGAGATTTTGTTCAAGAGAGGATAGAGTCGCCGTTGGTAACTTTATTCTGTGTTGGTGCGGTCACGAACAACACATCAACAATACCATATGATTTGCACTTGCTGATTGGAGGATTGTCTAACTTTTTGTGGCTGTTGTTCTATCTGCTTTCTCATCCTTGGGCGCCCCCTTGTGCCAAACAGCAGATTTTTTGAGGAGGATTTGGATTTTATGGAGCTGGTCGCCCTCCTTGCTGGGCTGTACATGTTGTGCTAAAGGAGTCTTGCTGGTTATGAGGTTATTCACACTTGTTTGGCTGCAACATTTGCCCTCATGTTGACGCCTAGGCTTCACTAGGCCATGGTTGATGATTCTATGGTGTTTTGGGTTGGTTTGAAGTGCATTGTATGGAGTTGTGACCATATTATGCTTGCTGGTTAGTGTATCAGACTATTGCAACTTCTTTATCAGACCTGCAACTTACATATCAGACCTTCGCAGTGGTATACCAAACCTGTTATTGCTTCATTTAGCCATGTTTTATGATATGATCTTGCTAACTTGTTTCAAGGATTGATTATTGGCTCAGCGGATTGACATATTGTATTGATTGCTTCATGTTTCAGTCTTATATTGCAGCTATACAGCAGTATTGTACTTGTTAGTATCATTGTACTGAGCTCATCATTGTAACACTGATTTGGTAGTACCATTCAACGATTTAGCTCTTGTTTGATTTTGATACTAACCCCCACTAAATAAGTGGTGCTTCTATTTCCTGCTGCATAAGCAGATGATCTCTTTCAGTTTCATGTAATTCCCGCTAAATAAGCGGATGAACTCTTTCTTGCTTTCCCACTGAATAAGCGGTTGTTTCCTTTCATGTTTTGGAGGTTTCATACTTACCCCACTAAACAAGTGGTTTACTTCAGAAGCATTTCATTGTAAGCCTTACCACCATATGCTCTCACCTTGCCCACATCGGGATCTGGATGATCAAAAAGTGGAAGCTAGTTTAATTCAGTTATTTATGATTGTTATTTTGGCTAATGCTAACAATTGCAAAATTGGAAAAAATTGGGGTGGTTATTACAGAAACAAACAAGCAAGTTCACAAGTTCAAAACAATATCTCTTCCAATTCTTGTCTTTGGGCTTCTTGTTTCATAAACTTCTTGTGATTTTATAAACACACCCCCAAGATTATTGAAAAAACATGAAGTTCAGTTCAATTCAGTTTTTTCTCCGTCAGATTCTAGGTTTTAGTGCATAGGAGTTGAGTGCAGTAGAAAAATGTGCATCTAAGCAGGTTGCTAAGCAATGCAAGTGTTAGGATACTGTTGTAATGGTGATTGAATTCCTTGAAGGCCTCAAGAAGATAGTAATCTTGTAATATGCAGCAGTTTGTGGCAAGAGAATGTAAACTAGCTTTACTTTCTGAAGTTTTCTCTCCACATCGAGTTCTTCAAGGTAATTCTAAATTCTTGTGTTATGCTCTCTTTTTCTATAAACAAAACTCACAAAACTTGCAAGTCAAAATGGCTCACAAGTAAATTGCATAAAAACTTGCAGCCGAGTGATTGGTAACTTGCAAAAAACACATAAATTTTTTGTTAAAAGCTCAACCATGGTTTCACAATTCGATTTTGCATCCAAAAAGGATCATTTTGCATTGTCTTTGAGCTTGTTTATTTTAGTAGCTGGGGAGTTTCAATTTGCAGTTGCACTATGTCACAAAACAAAGTCAAAGTTCAAACATTTCTTGTGTGTAAGTGTCTATAGACCTATCTGCAACAAGCTTGACTCTCCTTGAAGCCTTGTTGGTGATACAATCCACACCTCTGGAATGCGTATTGGCAACAGACAGCTATGCACAGTGCGTAATGACTGCTCTTCAAATTAGGAGGGGAAGCTCCCTCTTTTGCTGATATGCGTGAAAAAGTAAATGATCTAAATACTATCTTTTTGACTCAGCTGGAAGAGGCACAAGGTTAAGAAACCAAACACATTGCAGCTAAGGATTTTCTCTGGTTTTGTAGATCTTTAACTACAACTAGGCAAATGCTAAACTATCCTATTTCCTCAAGAAACAGAGCATGAGGACTTAGGAGCAGGGAATTGGTTATACGATAATCTTTAAGTCAGGATTTCCAAGGAGGAGACAGCTCCTATCCGAGGCGTAGGCTGAAATATGTGAACCCAGATGATCAGATTTTGAAAATTCTACCGTTTACTTTGACATGCGAGAGAAAACTTAAGACAAGAATAGAAGAATTTTAGAGATAGAAAATAGAAGTTATTATTCTGCCTCTAAAAAAGTTGCCTATACTTGAATTCGATTTGATGAATTTTGCATGCACTCAAAAAATGAAGTCTGAAAAATATATCTTCTGAACAATCTGGACCTAGCACTACGAAGAACGCTGAAAAATATTGCCTGTAGCACCTTCAAATCTTTGCTGCTCAAGAAAATATGTGTTTTCTTCCACCTATGATGTGAATAACAAGCGCCAATATGACTTAAATAAATAAATTCAAGTCTTAAGGCGTCATAATATGCTTACAATTCCTAAATTTAGGCACCACCCTCTGATTGGACCTCTAAAATGCACGCCATCTTCTGATTGGACCTCAAATTCAGTTAACTATATGAGAAATTAGCCCTAAATTGGGCGCCACCTCCAAGTACTTCAGTTAATTGTACATGCAAAAATAAGTCGCCCCTTTTCAAGCAAATATTAAGTCCAATTGAAGTTGACTAACTGAAGATTAAATATTATTTAAATTCAGTTCACAATCTCCACCTGTTTAGGCCGATTCATGCACTTGAGTTCAAAAGTCAAACTTTGACTTTAGGCGTCACTTTTCTAGAGAAATTTTCTTGAAAATTTCAATTTGCAAACCTCACCGAAGCCCATGTTCGATCACTAATTATGATTGACTAATGTGTCCAGAAGACTAGCTGACAGTTTCATTGAAGAGCAGGATCAAAACTAACAAGAAACTCCTTTAGGATGCAAACCCTAATTCTAAGATCTAAGGCTTCAAAATTCAAGGCACACCTAGCCTCCAAGGGCGCTTTTGGCTTCAAACTTCAGTCAATTTTTCATGCATTTTCATCATTTTGAAGGTAATTTTGACCTCCCTTCATCTCACATCCTCTAGCATTTGACAAATCTTCGGAACTAGCTGACAGGCTCACTGCGGAGCTGGCTCCGTTCTAATCATGAACTCTTGGAGAGCACTTTTCCCAAAAAGATCATTTGCTAGGTGAAAAACATGGGCACCCCTGGCCTCAGGGGGCACTTTTGTTCCTAGAGATAGCCATTTTTCAAACTAGTTGAATCTACACTTAATCCCTGGCTGCAAGTTGCTGACTTGTCCTCTGACCAGGCTAAGGTATGCAACGGAAAGCTAGAAGCATCATAGGCAGGATGAGTATCTAAGATGACCAGAAAGACTGCATTTAAGGCTCCAAAACCTTGGGCGCCCCTGGCCTCCAGGGGCGCTTTTGCCATTTCTTGACATTTTGACCATGATTAAACCTTATGTTCAACTCTTGATTTCAGCAATTCAGCAACTCAGATTAACCCGCTAATGGATTCGTTGCGAAGCCTGATCAAGTCTGAGACAAACATTCTAGGTATCATTTGGTTAGAAACCTTCATCTAGTACCTCAAAAAGTTGGGCGCCCCTAGCCTCCAAGGGTGCTTTTCTTTCCAGTGTTAGTCATTTCTTCATCTCCCTTATTTCTCGCTCAATCTCTTGTTTCAGGTGCTAGACAAATCTTTTAGCATGGCTAGTAGGCTCATCGTGAAGCTGACAATATTCTGGATAAGTCTTCTTAGAAGTGACAAATCTCAGAAATGAAATTTGGGCCTCTGAAATCTAGGGCGACCTTGGCTAGCAGGGGCTCTTTTGCTCTAGAGTTAGAAAAATTTCGATGATTTTCACCTCAACGAAAAATCCCCTCCGAGACAAAGCGCCATTTTGAACATATCTCGCCATAGATTCTTCATTTGAGTGTTTTAAGCTTAGATTTCAACACCTGGTATCTGGCCATCTACCATTGACGACCTCAGAGGTTCTAACTTTTCACCTGAAAAAGCGAAAACTACCCACCAAACTTAAACTGATTTTTAACTAAATCTGACTTCACCATTGTGATCGTGAAGTAAAATAAACCAATCAAAAACAATTTTCAATCAATTCTGACAAGTTTCAATTTTTAGGGTTTTTGACCTAAAAACAAGGGTCCATAAACCCTAATTTTCAAAATTTCCAAATTTTGCCAGTATCTTCCAGACATCAAACTGACTAAAAGCCCATACTTGATTTTCCCAAAAACTATGTTTTGACATCATTTTTACAAGGTTTAGACTATTTTAAGCAAAATGCCTTAATGAAGCAAAAAAATTGGTTTGGGTACAACAAGCCTCAATCTACAAGTCTCTTCCAGTCTATGTGTTGTCAACGCCGCATATTACATTATCTACAACTCAAGGAAGGTGGCAATCTAAGGTCTGGTGATTATTTTGGCTTATGTGAAGGAGATAATTCATTGTAGTGTAAAGGTTTGGAGACATTTCAAAATGTTTATAACACATTTCCAGTTATTTTTGTTTTGTTTTTGTCCCTTCATTTACAAATGCTTTGCACTAAGCTGCTAGGGTTTTTTGTTTTCTTTTTGTTTTAGTTTTAATTTATTGCTAGGGATTGGTAACTAGTTAAAATTTCTATTTTTCGATTTACTTCTAGGCTGCTAAGGTTTCGTTTATTTTTTATGTTATTTGCTTTTTTCTAGGGTTTGGAGAAAATGGCATGTGCAAGTAGGAGAGGTGGCAGCAAGCCTAGGGACCTGTTGGTGTACGTTTTATCATCCACCAAACACACAAAATAAAATGTCCAAAGACACTCTATCCTCTCTTGAAAAACCACCGCGTATGTTAAGATTGCGAGAAGATCATATGATGATTCCAAGGTTTCTTTTGTCAGGTCTTAACATGTGGATAAGCTCAATGGGTGTTGTGATATGCCGGTAATACACAAGGGGACTTACATTAAAGAATTCTTCACAAGTTCAGGACTTAGACGGATTTAACATTAAATGCTTCTTCTGTTGGGACTTTCAGTTTAGGATTTCAAAAAAAATGCAAAAAAAGGATAAGGGTTTAGAGGTTCTAATCTATCCCTAAGAATTCAAGAGATGGTAAAGATTAGGTGAAACTGATAACCACGCTTTGCTTCGCCTCCCTAGGACAACTACACAAAGTGGGTGCAATCTTCAAGGGGTGTGATTATAGTTTTCATGTCTCGAACAATACTGATCCAGACTGAAGTTAGGCATCCACAATCATAAGCTCAAGCTAACTTTACGCATTGAATAAAAATCATCTATTCAAAGAAAGTATGAGCTAAGTTTCACCATAAATCAATACTATCAAATCTTTCATTCATTTAACAACATTCAAATCAAATTCTATCTTACTTCTAATCTAATGTTGAAGAAGCTATGCAACCTTGCAAACCACTTGACAATAAAAGGGATTCAAAGCAAATAATGCATAAGAGCTTTTATTATTGGAAGTACCAATACGCAACAATCTCATACACTTTCTTCACAAAATGAAAATGAGAGATCAAGAGTTTATATAGAGTTTTTAAGAGCAAATGAAAGGCCAAGATTAAAACAAATTAACGGCCAAGATCAATACACAACAACCCTAATTAGGGTTTCCCAAAATGACATCAGTGATCAATGAGTAAACAATGAGTGAAGTGGCGTCTGGAGCTATTTTCAAGGGAGTGCGTCCTTATCCTCTTGAGCAGCAATGTGTTCGACAAACCTAGACACAATCGTGATGACTTCTTCCATCGTGACTTGTGGCAGCATGTTTATTTTGAATTCCAGCCCATCCAAGTCATCAGCGTACCCGACAAAGGCATTCTCCCAATCCAATTCTTGTTTCATGAAGTCATCCCGGATGGATAAGAGGTTAGCCACCCTTGTGAAGTTCTGTCTCAGAATCGATCCTATGGTGGAGAAGATCTCCTGAACCTTGTGCTTTAGCCTTTCTAGCTACATGTCATTCTCTCGAACAATCTCTTTCTCAAACACATCTGCAACTATGAGGTAAATCTTTCTCTGAATTTCTCTAATCTATTCCTCAACTCTAAGTCCATCAGCTTTTGCTCTCTCCAAGACCTCACTCCGTACTGTCAATGCCTAATACCAATGGTGGAAGTCATAAGCAGCACCTGCTGCAATTATCTTTCCCTTGATCAACTCCTGTTTTAGAACTCCCTTCAGTACTCTGAGGCATGGAATGATCCTCTCCTGAATGTCCTGAAGGTTGTCCCAAACTTTTGTCATGACAGTGAGTCTAGAAAGGAACGAGGAAGTCTGTCCATAGGCTAGTGTCAATCTCTCCATGAATGAAGCCGCTTTTGTGCTTTTACTTGCCATCCATTCCTTAGCTTCCTTTGTCGTGACCATATCTTCTTCAACGTCCTTGGCTGTTTCCTATGAGGAGTTTAGAAGAGGAGGAGCTACTACATCATCCTGGTTGAGCGGTTTGGTCAGATAATGAATATACTCCTTCAAGCGCTCGACCTCCCTCTTGTATTTCTTCTTCTTCGCCACTTCCTTCTCCAGTCTCGCCTTGATAGAAGAGACTGAGTTATCCAACTCTTCAACTTCCTGGCCTTTTGTTGTTGGGCCCAAGTCTATAGTGGTAACAACGTACTCATAGGGAGCAATTTCATCTTGTGTTTTATCAACTGTTGGCACTGCAATTTGTACAGAACGGTTGCCAGCTTCATCCCTCTGGATAGTGGAGACTTTCTTAGTGGGCTTCTTTACAACAACTTGTTCTAACCTAGCCAAGAAGTCTGCAGTGTCATCTTCCTCCTGAGTATCAACTGGCACCTGTATCTTCAATCTTTCCTTCAACCAGTCAGGAATGGTGGGTTGTTCAATGTTGTACTCTTCCTGAATGTTTTCTCCACTTGGAATATCCAAAACTCCTTTAAGAGCGGAAATCATTCCCTCTTGGAATTCATCATTTTGGATATCCATTTCATTCTCTAAACCCAATATTTTTGTGCCCCTAGGAGATGGGGGCTCGTCGTCATCTAGCTAGATTGGGCTCTTGGTACCTTCCTAAATTGGAGAAGGCATCATCATATCAGCCAAGCATTCTTCTGCAGCAGCCACTAGTTCATCAATATTTTTGGATGCAACGGAATGAGATGGCTCCATCCTTTGTCTCTTTTGGACAGGTTCTGTGTTTGCAACTATTTCTTTCCTCTTCTTGGAGTTAGTAATTTCAACCAACTCGGCACTATGGGATGTGCCTGCATTCGAGGAATATGATTCTGCCTCACTCAGCAAGTCATACGTGAGCATCATTCTTTTCCGTCTTAACTCCTGGACCTGTTGATCGACCCACCACTGAGAATACTTGATCACCGGCCTCATTAATGTAGTCAAATCTGAACGCTTCGGCTCTAACCACTTCACTGCATGAAGAGGCCAGCTCTCATCGAAGCACAGTTGGACATATTCTCCATCATCTTCCAACTGATTAGGCACTCGACAAAGTTCAGTCGCACTCATCAAATTCACCGGCAATCTGGACCATAACTTTTTCCTGACTTCATACTCGTCTGTAGCATTCGCCCAGAAATCCTCCAGGTCCACTTTATGTTTATATCTTTTTCCATCCACGGTCTGAATGTGGTTATGAGGGTCAAAGTTGGCCCTGGACCAATAAGTCGTGAACGGATACCATTGTATTTCCAACCTGGCACTTTCAGCTACTTGTGTCGATGGACAAGATTCCAACATGTTTCCAATGAAGAACGGGAAAGTGATAGCTGCTTTCTGCTTCGGCCTCTGGATGTTTTGGTAAGTCTCTAGTTGTCTAAGGACCTCTAGCAAAATCATCCTATTTGTAGGATAGATTGGAAGCCGGTAAGGATTTTCGGTGAATCCCTGGATCCTTATGTATGTGAACCTTGGAAACTGGATAAACCAGGATCAATATTTACTAATCAAGCTTTTGGCTTCATGACTCAGCCTTTGGTGAGTTCCTCCTTGGAGTATTCTAGTGATGTACATGAGGAAAGCATCGTGCGCCCGTCTGAAATGAGATTTCTCTCTGAGCTGCAGCTGTGGGTAACAGTCATATGACTTGAACTTGTTCTCACCATTGCCTACTCTGCCTTTGCATATACGTCTTGAATATATGTAAGTCCTAGCCAACAAATAGATGATGTAGGAGCTCATGTGGAATGATTTTGTCCTTTCCAGATTGATTAGCTACTCGTGGAGATTATCACTAATCATCCAGGGCCAATTGAACATCCTAACGCCAGAGGTGATTTCATCGATGAAATAGTAGATCCACGTCTCAAAAGGCGTGCGTTGTAGATTGCCGACTATTCTGTTTAACAACAAAATAATGTCCCCATAGTCCTCCTTGTAATCTGTTCGACGCAACTTCTTGGGCATTTTCTAGGCAGAGGCTCTTGGTTTTTCCAGCCAAGACTTGTTAATGTCTGTGGCACAGAGTTCGAACTGGTCTTCATATAATTTTTTGGCGTCCTCCTTAGTTTTATATAAAGTCCGATGGTGTGTCGAGATGCCAAATGCTTCCTAGATTGCCACTTCCCCGATATGAGCTAATATCCTCCCATCAAGTGCACTAATCTGCCTCTCCTACGCATCATAATGGATGGCGCACTCCACCATCAATTCAACACATTCTACTGCTAGCGGAAATCCGGCTGCCTGGAAGATGCCATTCCTCACCATCCGGCGAGTAATTGGTGTCAACAATCCATCGTGTCCGTACATCCTCTTCTTGAATTCTATGAAGTCCACATGCCCGAGATCGATGTCTACAATATTTTTCCACTTAGAATTAATTTTAGACTCTCGCTACAACCCTCTGCTGGAAAACTTCATCTGTGCCTTGCTTGATGGTTCTCCCTAGGTGGTCATTAACTTACAGTAAATAAAAAGAATTAACATTAGTGCGGAGACTTTTGAATATGGTTTATTTCCAGGCCTTTATTCGAAAGTTTTACTTTCAGCTTGTTAAAAAGATAAATTTCTGTGAAAAAGCAAGCTGAAAAAGGGCGAACTTGATTAAGTTTTTGCCAGAACTTAGCCAGAATGATAGCATAAGATGAAAGAAGAATAAAGAACTTGGCCAACCAAATTTAAACCTTTGGAAATATCCTCCTGCTGCGAATTAAATTCAACCTCTGAAAATTTAATCAAAAATCCAAGGAAAGAATGCACCTATTTGCTAAGAAGTACGACTTTCAGCCAAGAATTCAATTTACTTCTTCAAAAATCACGTCCTCCAGCTTAAGAATTTACTCCACCAAGAAAAATCCACTTTGCCTTCAATATTCTCTCTTCGAAGCTTTATCTCTTGCAATTTTGAGAGAGCTTAACTTCTCCTCAATTGAGCTTGTGAATGACTTGCCGAAACTCATTATAAGGTGGAAGAGTTTGATTTTGTTTTAACAATTCCATTTTTTCTCTTGATTTTCGACTTGTTTTCTTCTCTTCATCAAGGCAAGTTTCCATTTTTTTTCAAAAATCCTCATGGCAAGCTTATCCAAGCGCCACCTTCAACCAAAAATCTTTAGATTTTTCTTTGAAGTTCTAATTTTAGCTTAGTGTTGATATTTATTTTTTAAACGTTGGAAAATATTAAATATCCAATGTACTAAATTATATTTTTCCAACCTTCACATCATGGCGAATTTTGATTTTGTCTAAGGCAAATTTGATATTCATCATGTAATTTTCCATTTTCCTCTAGGCATTGAACCTTTTAAATAAATTTTCCTAAGTGTTGGAATAAAATATCCAAAGTATTAGACTTTCAACTTTTAATCTTTTCCAACCCGTTTAATTTTGGCTACATAATTTACCCATGGCCAAGAAATTATTTATTCACGTTATTTATTTTTCTCTATTAGCCAGGGCAGACTTCTAGATCTCTTTGCCAATTTTCTCTTGGTGGGTGGACTTTACCAACACTTAGAATTTTTTCTCTCCTCCTAGCCTAGGGCAAACTTCATAGTGTCTTAGACAATTTCTATCATTCCAAGGGCGGACTTCATAATCTTCTTTCCATGAGTAGGGCGGACTTCCAAGTTTTGTTTCCACTTCATGGCGGACTTTAAGTCCTCTTTGCCAAGCTCTTAAGATAGGCAGACTTCATATGTTTCCTTCCAAGAGTAGGGCAGACTTTGGAGATGTTTTTCCATGAGTTACGGATTTCTGGCATGGATTTTGTTGGTCACGGCAGATTTGCCATTTACTTTTATTTTATTTTCCACATGATTTTTGGTGACGGACTGGCGCGTATGGACGGCATTTTGTCTGGCTTAACACTTTTATTGTTTTACCGCGATAGATGGATATTTTCGATTTTGTCGATTTTACTGGCATCTGAAGACGGGCTGATTGTGCCCCTTTGGTCCAAAAATGCCAAAAATAAAAAAAGCAAAAATCCCTAAAAAATAGGAAGTGTCAGAATTGACTCAAAGCACAGGCGATCCTCGTCTTCCAGACCTTCTGAGCACTTCCATGATGTTTTGGCATTGTTTCGGGCTTGAATTCTCCAGTTGGTTCGGGTGATAACTAAAAACTCTAACTTGAAACTCTTGAAGCAATGATCTCATGAAATTGTTACAAGGAGGCAAAACCCTAAAAAAAGCAAATTACTAGGGGTCCCCATTTGCAATGGGGCAATGTGTGAAAAGGTCACAACAGGACCCCGCTTGGAAACATGGGATAGCTGTTACAGAGCTAGAAATGGTTACCTACAACTATTGTGGGATGGATATGAGAGAAGGCATAAATCACCACAAGAATGACCTTTCATGGATCCCTTGCCAAGAAGTTGTAGCATGTACACAAGCATCTCAGGAGGTTGAGAATGAGGCAAAAGCTCTCCTTATAGACTATGATCAAAAGAAAGCAAAGTAAAAGAGGATGGAAGAGGCATTGGCAAGTAATAGTTCTATAGGGTCAAAGGGCGATATAGGGGCCTCTATTTCCTTTATGCCACGAACATAAGGATTAGGTAGTGTGGGCAGCTGTAGCTCTAGTATTTTTTCCCCTATAGTACTACTAATGTGCAACCTTCATTAGAAGATACTACATAGAATAAGGGATTGCAACATGAGGCAAAGTTGGCATGTGACAACTTTTGGTACTACAACAACAATGCTGCTACAAGGTTTTATTGGGAACAACAAATCACTACATTGATTGTGGCAAGTAAGGGGTTCAAGGCCCCGAGTCATTGTGAGATGAGTGACCCATTATTGTAGGATGCAGTTGAAAACCCAAATCAAGTTGCAGAAAAAACAAAAACTAAGTTGGAAAAAATAAGGGCTGCAACATTCTATCTAATAGGTGGACAAATGGTAGGAACAGGACACTAATAACTTTTTACTAGCTTTATGAAGACAAATAATCTTTTTGAAGTCAATAGATGCCTCCTATGAAATAGAAAGTACCAAGATTTTGTTCAACTTATTAGATGAGGTGTCGATGGAGGTGAGAGTGGAGAATGTTGTCCAAATAGTGACAAACAATGCATCTACGTATGTTGTAGCTGTTAAACTTCTGAAGGGCAGGCACCCTGTACTATTTTGGAGCCCTTGTGCCACCCATTGCCTTGACCAAGGCCCTTTGAGGGCATAAGGAGTCTAAGCTGAGTGAAAAATATGGACAAATATGCAAGGAATGTCACAAATACATCTACATCTACACATGGATCCTCAATCTCATAAGAGAGCACACTAATGGTAAGGAATTCATGTTTTTAAAGTCACACACTTTGCCACTGATTTCATCACCTTGAAAAGTATCGCAGTCACACTGCCCAACCTTAAGCTCATGTTTGTGAGAAAAAAGTGATTGGAGAATCCTTATTATAGGAAGGCCAAAGCAAAGTGGGTCATGAAGACTATTTTTGACGATACATTTTCCAAGGGCATGCAGAAGATCATCAAAGTTTTTGGTCAAAAATTCATGTTTTTTTGTTAAGTTTATAATGGTACAATTTCTTGATTTTGTAAAATTCTAATATTTTAATTTGTTGATTTTTTTTAATTTCTAATTTAGTTTAATTTTCTAATTTTATTTTCATATACTCTTATTTTAGGTGTCAAAGTAGTTGGTTAGGGTTTTACAATTGGTTGATGGGGATAAAACCCCATGGGGTATATCTATAAGGTCATGTTTAAGGCCAAAGAGATGATTCAACATTTGTATGGGTAAAATAGAAAAAAAAATTGAACCCATACAGTGCATTATTGATCAAAGGTGGAACTAACAACTCTTAACAAATTCATGCTGCTACCTACTATTTGAAACCTAATTTTTTCTTCTCCACTTCATTCATAGCAAATGAGGAGGTTATGGATAACCTAAACACATGTATGGAGAGAACGGTTATTAGTGAGAACCTTAGAGGCGTCATACATGATGATCTACAACTTTATAAGGGACAAAGGGGAGGTTGTTTTCTTCGCCTCTATGCATTTGAAGGAGAGCCACTCTACAACCAAGTTAAAAAAAAAAGACATTTATGATTAATTTTAGTTCCTTGTTTACCATACTTTTAGGTTTTAAGTTTACTCAAATCCTTACAATGTTATAAATGGTTTCCTTGTAGATTTGTGGTTGGAAGATTTTGTAGCAACACTACCTAATCTTCACAAACCTTGTGTTGGTCTTGTCTTCAACCTTGGAAAATTTTAAACTTTTCATGCTCATGGAATCAACATGTGTCATCAAGTTGTTATCCCACATTATTTTTTGATCATAAATTGCATGTTGAGCTCCTTTGTGATGTCAACTTGTGTGAGTCAATAATATTAAATGCTTGTATCATTTGTCCCTGGTCACAAATGCTCCTGATCATTTTCAAAGGTCAAGTCACTTTCCAAATTGAAGATATCAATGTTTGTAGTCGATATTAATTTCCAATTTCTGAAATACGATACAAGTTACAAATGGATAAAATTTTCTGGTTCTCAAAATTTGCAAAGTGAGAAGGTTTTCCGAAATTTCAAGAACGCATTGTGTTGTAGAAGGAAAAAAAATCCAATTTCTAGAATGCAAGTCTATGTTGCAAGTTGTTAGAAGTTTCTGGTTCCTGAAATGCATGTTGAAGGTACAAGTTCTTAAACTTTTACAGTGTCTGTGTTAAAAATGATTAAATTTCTTTCAGATTATAACCAGAATGTTGAACTTGATAAATATGAAGTTGATGCCAAATCAATATTGAAAAATACTAATCATGAATTCACTAGTCTGAATTTTTCCTTAATGGTATTCGATCTACAAGAGCAGAACATTTATTGATTTCGATGTCTCACATTGTGGATCGGACCTACATTAAATATATAAGGAAGAGACACATCCCATGAGCGGACATGTCTCCACAAAGTGGAGGCATGTCCGTTCATGAGATGTCTCATGAATTGTGCCTTTTCATCTTAACTAAACACCCGATCTCTAATTGGGGTTTGTTACTTAATAAACATAAATGTTTACCAAATTCGATCTGAATTTATCTTGCACAAATAAATAATATCCAATCTGGAAAATGATCACCGATAATGATGCTCGATCGGGATCCTATATGAAAACATGAAATGCTAATAATATGCAATTAATAACCTCTAAATGCAGATCGATAATATACTTGGAATGTAGTAGATTTCGATATAAATGATGATGTATACAATTAATATATATGTGTGTATACATATGTCAGTACATACTGACATATATATACACACACATATGATCATCATTTCTATATCTGACCGAAGCTACCAAATTTCAACACTCCCTCTTAGCTAGGGAAGATAGCACTATCCAAGTATATAGTGATATCACCTTACTCGTGATATCAGAAGATATGGTATGCTTCTAAGAGAGTCAAGTCACTTGAAATTCTTCATAGCACATCTTCATTATGGTATGTGCACTGACATCAAGTCTCATGATGTCTACCATAATAAATCATGGCATATCCACGGATACATTTATCCACCATGATTATCCCATGAGGATCATAATGATCTTCAACTGATATCAAGTCTCATGATATCTATCAAAATGTCCAAGAGATACTATCATGACATATCCACGGATATCAAGTCACATGATATCCATCATGATAGTGAAACCAATCATTGTAGAGTCGTCACTTTACAATGTCAAATACAAGTGTTCATTATCAAAAAGATCGTCACCTTCAATAATGTACACAGGGGGTGAGGGCCCATAAAGTCATGGAGTCACACACATGACAAAAGAGTTTACACATTAAACATCTTTTACAAACACCTGGTCTGCCCCACAACTCATGGCCTCCCGAAGTGTTCAACTTTAACTTTGGAGAGAGGCTTGGTGAGAATGTCTGTTGTTTGATCGCTTGTACTAATATACTCCAACTAGATCACATTCCTTTCTACCATGTCTCTCACATAGTGGTAAGGAATCTCTATATGCTTTGATTTATCAAGGAATACTGGATTCACAGAAAGCTTAATACAACTCTGAACGTCACAGTGGATAATAGTAGGATTCAGGGGCTCACCAAATAATCCTACAAGCACTTCCGGGAGCTGCACTTTCTCTCGCTCCGAATGCACACGCCTTTGGTCAGCCTTGCCAGCAGATTTCCTTTACTACACCAGGATATCATCGCAGAACTCAACTTGAAACAACTTCCAGAGGTACTCTTTCGATCATCTTCTTTAGGTTCAATAGGCTCCCTCTGAATCTTCAAGCACTTGCATCAACCTCTCGACCTCATCGTCCAAGATTGCCTCATAGCAGATCACTCTATTCTGAATAGGTTTGCGGAGCTACCAATATCAAATCCAGATGACAGTCTTTGAGCAATTTTGATCTCAGCAACTGAAGAGGACTTTCAAGGATTTAACACTTGGCCTTGCAACACTGCAACCTTCACTTCTTCTCAGCGAGTCACAGAACTCCCTCTTGATCCCTGCTTCAAAGCTTGCAAAGAAGACTTCTGGAAGTGAACTCCCTCTAGCCACCAACTCAGTCCCATGGCTGCAAGTTGTAACTTCACGCATGATCATTTCTTTGGTCGGCATGACTTCCTCACAAGATGCCTCGAGCTGTTCATCACTAAGCAATCTCTCATCACCTTGTCCTGAAAGCATTTTAGAGAGAGATTACTAACAGTTTATAATTATCCAAAGAAATATTAAAGCTAGAATCATACAAGGTTTACTATTTCAGGTTATAATATGAATACATAAGAATTTATGAACAATATTAAAACATGAATAAGTAAATCAACCTAAAGGGAAATATATCAAAGGATCAGAATGAAGGGATAAATAAACTTATCTTTATTGAATTCTGATATAACTTTTCCTTCCATCTTTCACTCCTCTCGAGAGTGCAAATCTCAGTACAACAAAAGACAATATGCACAACACACATTATGCAGCCAGCATATTCCATATAGGACCAGTCTTCTCAAGGCAACATTGCAGTCCAAGCACAAAGAGAATTTTATCGAAGTGATCATCCAATCACAACGAAAATATGCAGTTCTCTTTTCATCTCAGAGTCACACTCAGAGATCTTCACAATTGCAAGGAATAGAGGTATCTCCACAGGATCTTGTCACAAAGATCTCTTATTCAAGAGAAACCGCAATTTTGACTAAACACACATGATTAAAATAACCAAAGTCAGATTTGCACAACTTAGCAAACTGAAATTTTACCCTAGATTTCAAAAGTATAAACAGAAGAATACTTATCTCGATCCACAATCTTCCTTCGTTAGGTTCAAGGCCACTCAAACCCGAACACAGCTCCGAATAGATATTTCCTCCAGTGATAGAATCGTATTTTCCACACAGGTAGCAATATGTTTATGCAATTGTATGGCAATATGCAACTACAAACACTGTGATGACAGCAGTGAAACACCCAAGGAACAACTCACAAATCACCCCCTCATAAGAATTATTATTCTCAGCTTGATAAATTTGGCTTATCCGTCCTGAGAGCATTTTAGAGAGTTTAATAAAAGTTCACTAAACTATCCCGAAGAGAAATACCAATGCTAGAAGCATACATGATTCACTATTCCAATGTTATTGCATGAATTAATACCCACATAAAAATTCATGAATGTTATTCAAACATGAAATACTTATCTCTTCAAAATCAATCTAGCCATCCTGAATAAGTCGTTGTCACAGCCAGAAAGGAGCTCAAACTGCTATAGCAGAACTCAGAGATGTCTGCAACTCCAGGAAACACCAACACGTTAGCAGGTACATAGTCTCAGATACACTCAGCTACTCCCAGAATAGATTTTGCGCTTCAAATGAAGTCATAACTCCTTCACAAATGGAGAGGAGAGTTGTGTCTGGACACCAAGGATTCACGCCAAGCAATGGAGTCTCCATAGTTATAGTAATCAAAACTAGCGAACAAGATACCCCCGTCCCTCAGAAGTTCTCGTGAATGTGCTAGTATTGAAGAGCACAAAGATATACTGAGAGAGGGGGGGGGTTGAATCAGTATATCAACAAACTTTTACCCTCTTAATCTTTTCAAACTTATTACAATCAACTTTTACAACCTTCTAAACGTACTTAAACTCTTATCAACATCAACCTTTGATATGAATCAATTTACACAAGTTGACACAATTTTATTGAAAACTTTAAATGACTTTTACAAGTGGAAGTCGGCACCAACCTACTCGATTTACAAAGAAGATGATTTAGTAGGCTGCAACCTACAAGGGACACCCAAACCTTTTGATTGTTTAGTAGGCACCAACCTACAAGGAGCACCAGCCCCTAATGCAAGGCACCAACCTTGACTTGATGGTTGCAAGATGCCTTCAATCTGACCTGCACTATCCCTATCCTCCAATCTGCCTTGGTGATGAATGATCTCACACTTAGCCCACACAAGAAGATGGGACTTCAGATTTAGACTACCCACTTACACAACCATACTTCACACACTTGAAATAAATGTCAATTATATATCTTGATCAAAGCTTACATCTCTTGAAGAAAGAACATAACTCTTGTTTATTCACACCCCTTCATTTATGTGTATTAGACTTAATTGATCTCTTCAAATTATTAAAACTTCTATTAAATTTTGTCTTTAGCAGTCGCACCTGTAGACTAAGTTTCTCACAAAGAATACATCTTTGAATGAAATTGCAACCTTTTAAAGAAACATGTCCTTTAGAATGAGGTGGGTCTTTTGATTGTGCGGCCATGTCACCCTGGCTTGACTTTGAAACACATCTCTTCAAGACTTGACTAGTTTGCATTTATTAACTAAAACGCATCTGCGGAGAAAGTCAACACGTCCTTTTAAGATTTGAATCTTCCTTAAACGAAAGACATGTCATTCCAAATTTGTTCCATTTGATCGTGCCTTTTGATTACTCGCATTTGTTCAAAAACGTGTTTTCACAAATTAATTTTAACTGTCTTTGAAGCACGTTTTTAGTAAAGAATTTTTAATCAAACATTCTTAAAGACACGTCTTTTGAATTTTCAAATCTCCACATCAGAGGTCGTATCTGCTCAGACGTCTTTTGATTCTTCGAATCTCCACATCAGAGAAACATGTCTTTTGGATCTTCGATTCTCCACATTATTTGTGCATAACAAATCACAAATCGGTTATGTTAAAATAATCAATCCATTCTACTAATAATTTCAATCTTCAAACAATCAACCTGTGAGAAATGTTCAAATAATCCAACCGTAGAAGTTCGGGCTTCTATCATTCATTAATTCGGTTCCATACATTTCTTTGTAGAACATCACCACACCTTATTGCTCGTGATTTATATTCACCCAATCAATATCTTAAAATTCTACCTGCTCCACCTGACTTGTTCCAAAGTCAGTTTATGGTTTTACGTCAATCAGTCTCAATGTGTCTATATCTCTGCTGGGGCTTATATCATTACTTTGAAAGATTCTGCCTGTGATTTGCTTTCAACCTCTCAATGCCTTTAACTTATTTTTGGTTCTATACTATCTATGATATCATCAAAGGTACTCTTTGTCTCACACTCACCTATTACTCCCACTGTCCTGTAATACTCACCACAGCACCAATGAATTTTAAAACTTCTATGTTTAATCTGAAGATTGTATTTATGACATAGATCTGTGTAATGATAGACCTTCAACTTGTCATCTGCAATATGATATCTTCAATCATTCCTTTGCAATATGTTATCTTTAGTCATGCCTTTGCAATATGTTATCTTCAGTCATGCTCATCTTGATATCAACTACTCCATCCTTTTCGTTTTGACATCAATGACAAAATTTCCAACAATCTCCCCCTTTGTCATTGATGGCAACATATTCTTCCTCATCACTTCTAACTCTCCCCATTCTACTTCTCTCCCCCTTTGACATCAATGGCAAAGGGTCTTCCAACAATGATTTGCTTGTTCTGTTCCATGGAGTTGCAAGATACTATGTATAGCTCCCCCTAAATATATGCTCCCTTCTATTCATACTCATCTTTCTCTTTTCATTCCTTGTCTTCTAAGATAATCTTCTTCTTCATGAAAGCTTCTTCATTTTGACATCAACACAATTTCCAACAATAGTGACCAATTCATCATCTTCATTAGATATCAAACCATAAGTAGATTTCACTTCAATATTTTGCGATACTTCATATTTCAATTATCTTCTCCAAGTGACTGAAAGACAATGTTTAACTTATCTCCCCCTAAATTCATGCTTCTTCTTAGAAAAGGCATATTGAATTTTCATTGGATTCTTCATTTCTTGTATCTATCTTCTTTCTCCAAACTTTTGTAAGATTTCTCTCCTTTTCCATGATGTTCTTCTTCATATCTTGTAAAGGTGATTCCATAAAGTCACATCTACAAAAACGTGCTATGTGTCCAAAGTTGTTACACTTGAAACACATAATGTTATGATCAAGAGAATTATAATTTCTCCTAGTGAAGCTTGAACCATTTCTTGCTTGAAATCTGCAATTTATTGCTTTGTGCCCAAAGTAGTTGCATGAATAGCAATATCCATAGAAAGAATAAAACTTCCCACAATTAGATTTTCTTTCATTTTCCTTGAAACTTGTGACATTCTCATCACACTTTGTACATTTCTCCTTTGGCTTATTCAATTCATTTTTCAACATGACAACTTCTTGTTCCAACTTGTCACAATCTCTCTCTTTTGCACTTAACTTATTCTTTAATTCATTTTCAACTTGTTCAGCCTCTACAAGTTGAGCCTTTAAATCTTCAATTATTTTGTTTAACTCCTCCAAGCTTTTAGTTAACTCCTTGGCTTTTAGTTTATGCTTGGTAACCCTCTTCTTCAATTCTTCATTTTTCTTGTATGCATAATGAAGTTCTTCCTCAAGATCTGTTTCTTCTTCTTCATTGCATTCTTCTTCTTCTTCATCACATTCTTGATCAGCATTTTGTTCTTCAAATTCAGCCATGAACAATATTTCTTCATCATCAATGCTTGAGCAACCTTCACTTTGTTCTTCAGAAGAACTGCTATCTTTCTTTGAGTAGAAACTCTTTTTGTGTTTTTGAGATCTTTTCTTTCCTTTTCTCTTGATGTAGGTTTCTTTTTCACTTTCACTTGAGTTACTATCACTGTAAGGACATTTAGAAGCATAATGTCCAACTTCTCCACAATTGAAGCATTTAAAAGGGAATTTTCCATTATATTTTCCTTTTCCTTTCTTGAGTTTTCCCATGAAGTAAGTTTCTACTTCAGCACTTGATTTGTCACTTTGTTCTTTATACTTGCTCTTGCCCTTTTTAGATGCTTTAAATGAGACTTCCTTTTGTGGTGATCTTCCTTCAATCCTCATCTCATAGGCAGCAAGGATCCCATGTAATTCATCTTTTGATAGCTGGTCTAGATTTGTTAATTCTTCCAATGCTGCAACCTTGGCCTCAAACTTTGTAGATAGAGATCTTAGAATCTTATCAACAATAAAAGTATCCTCAATTTTTTCACCAAGTCCTTTCATGATGTTTACTGTTTCATCAACACGGAGAAATTATGAGGCAATATCTTCATCATCATTCATCTTGAGAGTTTCTAATTTCCTTCTATGAGTTTGCAATTTTTCCTTCTTAACTTTTGCATCTCCTTCATAGATATTTTGAAGTTTGTCCCAAATCTCTTTTGCTGACTTGCACCTCATGACTTTTGTAAATTCAGAATCTGTTAGGCTGCAAAGAAGAGCATGCTTAGCTTTTGCATTGTTCTCACTTTTCTTTTTCCCTGCTTGATCCGTTGGAGGGGTAGCTGGAGGTGTATACCCATCAACAACAGATTGCCACACATCAAACCCAAGTGCATTCAAGTATGCTTCCATCTTAATACTCCAAAATGCATAATTAGTCCCATCAAATATGGGTGCTTTCACTGTATTATTATGATCTGCCATGTGTGCTCTTAACGATCTCCTTCAAGCGGTTAGGCTTTCAAGAAGGACCTTGCTATGATACCAATTGAAGAGCACAAAGATATACTGAGAGGGGGGGGAGTGAATCAGTATATCAACAAACTTTTACCCTCTTAATCTTTTCAAACTTATTACAATCAACTTTTACAACCTTCTAAACGTACTTAAACTCTTATCAACATCAACCTTTGATATGAATCAATTTACACAAGTTGACACAATTTTATTGAAAACTTTAAATGACTTTTACAAGTGGAAGTAGGCACCAACCTACTCGATTTACAAAGAAGATGATTTAGTAGGCTGCAACCTACAAGGGACACCCAAACCTTTTGATTGTTTAGTAGGCACCAACCTACAAGGAGCACCAGCCCCTAATGCAAGGCACCAACCTTGACTTGATGGTTGCAAGATGCCTTCAATCTGACCTGCACTATCCCTATCCTCCAATCTGCCTTGGTGATGAATGATCTCACACTTAGCCCACACAAGAAGATGGGACTTCAGATTTAGACTACCCACTTACACAACCACACTTCACACACTTGAAATGAATGTCAATTATATATCTTGATCAAAGCTTACATCTCTTGAAGAAAGAACATAACTCTTGTTTATTCACACCCCTTCATTTATGTGTATTAGACTTAATTTATCTCTTCAGATTATTAAAACTTCTATTAAATTATGTCTTTAGCAGTCGCACCTGTAGACTAAGTTTCTCACAAAGAATACGTCTTTGAATGAAATTGCAACCTTTTAAAGAAACATGTCCTTTAGAATGAGGTGGGTCTTTTGATTGTGCGGCCATGTCACCCTGGCTTGACTTTGAAACACATCTCTTCAAGACTTGACTAGTTTGCATTTATTAACTAAAACGCATCTGCGGAGAAAGTCAACACGTCCTTTTAAGATTTGAATCTTCCTTAAACGAAAGACATGTCATTCCAAATTTGTTCCATTTGATCGTGCCTTTTGATTACTCGCATTTGTTCAAAAACGTGTTTTCACAAATTAATTTTAACTGTCTTTGAAGCACGTTTTTAGTAAAGAATTTTTAATCAAACATTCTTAAAGACACGTCTTTTGAATTTTCAAATCTCCACATCAGAGGTTGTATCTGCTCAGACGTCTTTTGATTCTTCGAATCTCCACATCAGAGAAACATGTCTTTTGGATCTTCGATTCTCCACATTATTTGTGCATAACAAATCACAAATCGGTTATGTTAAAATAATCAATCCATTCTACTAATAATTTCAATCTTCAAACAATCAGCCTGTAGAAATGTTCAAAAATCCAACTGTAGAAGTTCGTTCTGTCATTCATTCGGGTTCCATACAGATTTCCTTTGTAGAACACGTCTCACAATCGGGCATTTGTCAAAAGATTGATATTCAATTCTAATCGAATATCTTAAATTCTTAATAATTCTGAAAAACATCTTAACCCGTATTCTTTAACCGCCTGAAAGTCATGAAGTCTATATCTTTGTTTTGAGCCAGCATGTCGATCAGGTTTGAATGTGTCTATATCTCTATTTTGGGCCAGTATATCGATTATTTTGAAGATTCTTGCTCAGGATTTAAGCCAACCCTCTCAATGTGTCTTTGTAACTTTATACTTTATCTTGATACTGTCTATGATATCATCAAAGGCACTTTATTCCAACACTGATTCATGACCTCCACAATTTGTCCTGACATCAATGACAAAAATTCCAATAGTCTTAAAATCCTTCTATGTTTAATCTGAAGAATGTATTTATGACATAGATCTGTGTAATGATAGACCTTCAACTTGTCATATGCAATATGATATCTTCAGTCATGCCTTTGCAATATGTTATCTTCAATCATGCTCATTTTGACATCAACTA
>VDFB02328697.1:0-36884 GCA_007258455.2 Sequoia sempervirens | reverse complement strand
ATTTTTCATCGTGAGATTGTGGAGAAGGGGATAGTGAAGCTCAATTACATTCCTACGGACGAACAAATAGCAGATATCCTGACGAAGGCCTTGATGAAGAGCAAGTTTGAATTCTTCAGGGACAAGTTGGGTGTAGTGCAGAACACTTTCCTCGCTAAGAGGGAGTGTTGATTTTTGTAGCTAGAAAAGTGGGATATGGATTTGCTTTAAAGCAACTCAAGATAAGATTTGCTTTAAATCAATTCGAGTTGGATTTTTAGCAACAGCAGGATTTTATTCTTTAATAGAATGTTTCCGAGTTTGTGAGGATAAGATAAATCCTAGAGTGATTTTATGTGTAAATAAAGCCAAAGAAAGCAAGGAAAGATTCTTTCCTTGCACGCTAAGTAAAGCAGCTAGGCTCTATAAATACAAGATTGCTGTAGCAAACTCAGATTGTATTTTCGAAAGAAAAGTTTGCTGTTAGGCTGAATAGAAGATCCAACATTTGCAGGTTTTTCCCCGCATTGGGGTTTCCTGGGTATATCTGTGTTATTGTCTTTAGTGTTTGGCTTCATGTTATTTTTGATTCCGCTGTTATTAGTTGTTAATTAACCCAGTTGTATTAATTGTTATAAATCAGATTTCTTTCTGTGAATTTATTGTGCAATTAATCTGTTGCTGGGTTATAGAAATTAACAAAAGGGTCTTCATTAGTTAAATCATGAATTAAGTTTAAAGCACTAACCAAGAGTTTTACTCAACCAAACTAGAAGACTAATTTTGAAGCATTACCCTGCCAAATAGATACTTTATAAATGTTTTCAGTTTTAATAATTCAATTTGTAGCAATGACTTCTCAAATGGATGCTTCTTAAATGTTTTCTAGACTTGAATTTTTGGTAACAGTATTTATGTTTGTTGAATTCATTTGGAATTTTAGTCGGAAGCAAAATTTCGATAGGAAGATGTTTCTGTATTTCACACTTATTTGGGGTATTTATTATTTAATAGTAAAACCTAATATCAGTGCTATAAATGTACTAAATTCCAAACATGTTTGAATTGCGATGATGTTTAACCAGTCATTCGAAGGGTCATGACATAATGGGAAAATAGCATATTCCTAAGCAAGTAAAGCATATCATATCTCCGAGAACATGTCACATAGGATGTGAAGAACTGAAGTACGGACAAGCAAGGATGCGGGGCATGAAAATTTAGCACATTGGGAAGCCACCAGATTCAACCCCATTTCATAGCAATGCAACCCATACCCTTGCTCCCATACTACTCACCGTACCAAACCCTAAGAGAGAGAAAGGATGTTTCAACAGTAGGAACAATGCGAATAATGGCATGTAAAAGGAGCATTCTGGCATCAAAGCGTGCACAGAAATAAGTCTTGCCTCAACATGAATTTATACTATTTCAACTCAGGAGGCCAGTTACGAAAAATAAGGTTTGTTAGGACACCCAAACTTTCAAAAAAAAGTTTACAAACCGTTCAAATCAATGCAGGATGTATAAGAGGCGATGTATCTTCTCTGTTCAGATTGTTTCGTTACTGCCCTTGCTACGACTGGAATTTTGTGAGAAAGTCTTCAATAAAAGATGTGAATTGAAAGACAGCCCGAATACTCCAGAGCCAGAAATCATAAACTAGAAAGGCCTTAAATTGAATAATAAATAGAAGGCAAAAGGAAATCGCAGGGCAAGGCTGGAGTATTTGCTTACAGAGGAAGTGCACCTCCAATGTTGATATTGATCGATATTGTTCGCGTTGAATACAAGAGAATTGAATCGAAGTGAAAAACTGAAAAGGAAATTTGGTTTGACATTCAGGAGGCCCGCTAAATTAACGAATTTAGGTACTTTTTTATATGTTATATTTATGTTTACGTATGTTGTATGTATAACTAGCAATTGGACATTGTACGGTCCGATGGGCATGCTGATTATAAAAATTATTACAGTAAAATGATGTTCGACATAATTTTTAGTTCCTGCCGGAGGTATGATTACTGTGCAATTTTTTATTGGTCAGTCTATACACAGACAATTTCAGTACTAGCTTCCTAAATTCTTAAAAACATTAAAGCCTCTCTACAATAAAATCTCAAAGTACCAAAATACTTTTCAAGCTTCACATACCAAAATTTAAAATTATATATATATATATATATATGACGGTGGAAAATCAATACTATTTACTATTTATCTGACTTGAAGCACTTAAAAAATGGAGTATATTGGGTTTCATTTCAGGAAACAATTGACAGAAAAGCAAATTAATGACAAGAAGATTCTGAAAAGTCTTCAGCCTATCGGTATCCCATTTGGAATATCAGTATTGAATCGTACTATCTGCTTATTTTATGTGAAGCAATTCAATGGACATACCGATGCAATGGTAAGACCCCAACCCCTATAAATGCAAATCATGAGCGACATAGCCAAGTGTAACATAGTCCCATGAAGTAACAAAATCCGTGAATTCCATTACTGAATGGATATTGATCATTGAAAATTTGAATAAGGGATTATTCTCAGCTTAAATGAATACCCCTGTTGAGGTGAAAACATTAACTACATCATGAGTGGGTAAGCAAACCCACTCCACTCCTTAGTTCCATTGGAAAAGACATAAAAGTGAGAAATCTAGAAAAAAATCTAGAGAAATCTTATCTCATCAAATACAAGAAGTAAATATTAAAATATTTATCTCATAAATAATAATTGAAGAGGATACAAGTTGAAATTTTGAAAGACTAGAAATTACAAAGATTAGAAAAATCGGATGAAGTGTGTAATATTCATTTTCAAGAATGTAAGATTACGACGTGTTTTTTGTTGTTGGGTCTCTAAGTTCATTTTGTCTTTTGCTTCTAACTTTTTGTGTGTTTTTTGTTGTTGGATATGCAAGTTCCTTTTGTTTGTTGTCTTTTGCTTCTATTTTTTATGTTTTTTGTTGTTGGATCTACAAGTTCCTTTTGTCTTTTATCTTTTGCTTCTAATTTTTGTGTTGTGCTTATTTGCTCAATTTTTTTGCGTGTACACAACTTTTTTTTTTCTATGGGTAAGCTTTACCTTTTAGTAGGAGGTATGGCCCAATTAATTTATTGATATTATTTTTCCTTGATATAAATATTTATAATTTCTACATTAACAAAACTTACACAAATGTTTTAAAAAGTAAAGTTACTTAATAAATATTGGCAATGAAATAGTCAGATGAATCTTGCCACCGATATAGATAACTATAAAGACATCAAGCATGGGACTTCAACTAAAAACTAAAGTGATCTTACATGTTGAATCACTCAATGTGATCTCTAAATATTGTTCATGAATAGAAAAAGCAAGATGTAATGCAATACAATATCATAAGAGAACTTGTACAAGGTTCATTCAATTTGAGGCTAAGGGAATGTAACCAAACATTATAATTGTAAGTTTAGATCAAAGATAATTGATACCAAAACCTATAGAGCCTTGAAACCTAAAATACAAGTGTTCATGAATATAACATTTTGATGATAGGTAAAAATTGGTATAATACTTTATAAATAGCTTAAAATTAGTGTGATGATGACATGACGAACCAGCTCAATAATGTTGATAAAAAAAATGCCAAGAAAACATAGTTAGAATGATAAATATCCAATAAAAAACCTTCAAAAGCACAAATGTCTAAAGGCACAAAGATAACTTATGATCATACAAGGCTTAAAATCTCCCTCGTAATTAATATATTTCAATCACTATATTTTAGACAAGGTTGAAAAAAATAAGGTTTGTCATCACTGGCAACCCAATATAAACCCATAGACAACAACCTATAAATGGTCAGGAGATAAGGGAAATTAGTTGACCCAAAACAATTACCTGACTACTCCCAAACCCAATACTTCAAAATAAACAAAACAAAGGAACAAAAAGACTTATGTAGTTACTCTCAAATCTAATGCTTCAAAACATACAAACGCAAGGAAACCAAAACACACAAAGATAGATCTAACAATAATTCAAATCATAGTATCATCAAGCCTAATACTTCAAAATATACAAAACAAGCACCCAAGAAAATCATGCTAGATCTAATAAAACTCCAATCATGTAATATAAAAGTCTCATCCTGTCAATACCTTAAGTCTCAACATAAACAATCAATCCACTACTTTGGATAAAAATAATCATCATTGGGGTTTTCTAATAAAACCATAAAATCATTAAAAAAATAGAAAAAAAACCAAGAAAACAATAACAATAACACATCTCTTCATATTAGGTCTCCAAAGTGTTTTTGTGTCTAAAATTTAAAAGAATGAAAGCTTTGTTTTGATTATTTTTAACTCGTATTAGTTTGTTTTGTTCTTTATTTTCAAACACTCAATATTTCTCTACAATTATCTACTTTGTCTACAGGATCTGAAATTTATTCTATGTATTACCAACTTCAATGTAGTCTTAGCATTTGTAAATGAATTATTTGTGTAAAATATTTTTCTCTATGGATATGGGTGGATATTTGATATGGTCTTTGTTGATAATCCTATGTAGAATAGTGGTCTTGGATTGTTGCTATGGTGGTCTCACTAAAGTATTAGGCAATGCAATTGAAGTATGTAGCTTATATGATTCTCTATCCTCATTTATGTGTAATTCATTATGATTTATAAACTATTTCATCTTTTCCATGGAATAAAAAGGAATATTACTAGTTGCAAACCAAGGTGAAAGGGTAATAATATTATCAAGAGTTCAAATAAGGAACAAGTGCAACAAATTGTTCAAGGGATAGGCATTAGATAAGTTTGTTGAATCAAGCCTTGTTTTATTTGTTTTACTAGTCTTTTATTCCTTTTTATATTTTACATTGTTGATATATTTCTAGTATATGAAGTGATTCTTTCTTTATTTAGGTGAGAAATACATCTTATACTACTTAAAGGAACGTGAAATTTTATCCATATCAAATATCAAAATTGAAAGGTGTGGATTGAAAATCCCTAGAGCTCCCTTCGGGTTGATAATATTGTTTTGCTTAGCCCTAGCCCGCGCCTCATGTATTTGTATATCTTTGGGCCCTTTTTGAAGAATTTTTCCCACTTGCTCCACATGTCTGCCACTCACTCCTTGCAAATATTTCTTCCCTTCCTGCTTTATTGAGCCCCGCCATGCCTCCACATGTTAGCAATGCGAGCCTTTGAGCCTACTCCCCTTTGCTTCTCTACCGAGCTCTGCCCACATGCCACATAGCATTATTTTGTGGGCATCATTTGGTAGACCCCACAATCAACGCTCGAGACGAAGACTCCTCCACATGTCTTCTCAGTGGCGAATTTCATTGCAGGAAGGGAAGAATGAACGACAAGCCCCGTCCTATCACCACATGTCCTAACCAACTCTTTGGGCGAGCAACACATGTCTGCATGGAAATTTTGATGCTCCTTCCTGGGACCATAGTCATCATTTGCAAAAGGACCATCTCATTCAAAAGCGACTACATTCTATGTTTCAAAATCTTTTTTGTTGCAACGGCCTTGGGAAATCATTGCGACGGACATCATTGCTCATGCCTAGGAATCTTTTTAGTTACTGACTCTCATGAGGTGGGATGATTTTCTATATATATTGCTTCAACTTTCTGAAAATGAGTTTAGAGAATACACAGAAAAATTATGGAAAGACACCAGGCCTTTGTATTGTTTTTTATTATTGTATTAAGACTCACAAACTGTGTCATTTTGTTCAGCTTTTTTGTTTCTTAGTTAGTTGACAAAACATTATACTGTGTTGTTATTATACTAAGTAGTTTATTTGCAAAAATTTTATAATTTCAATATAAGATTGTTGATTCAAACCATGTCTTGGAATCTTCTTTTCAGTGAATGTGTATGCAAGTTATTTTATGTTATTTAATAGACTACTTGGGTTTTTCATCTGTACTTTTTATTATTTTTGGACATGCAGATTGTTGAACAAGCCCTTAAATCTCATCTAAAAGAAAGATTTATTGTGCCCATACTTAACTCTTGGCACATCGCCTTAGATTAAACTTTATTTTTTATATTTGCTTCCTTTTCCCATTCCAAACCCCTAAATATAGGAGTCAACTTCTTTAAAAAACCTGGAGGTCACTCAGTTTAGCGCAATTGGTCCCCCCGTTAACTAAGTTTCCCATAAGGTTGTTGCTTGAAAGTTTTAGGCATCAACAATTTTTTTCTAGCACACCTAGTGGGACTGCTTAAATGTATCTAAATCTAAAGTGGGTGTATGAGCCATCTACCTGTTACTAGATCCCAAACCGCGAACAACCCTGGCCTACTAGTGCCACCGCTAGTAATAGTATGAACAAGAACCCATCTAGTGAACATTTTGATCCCTCCACTAACCATGAACTGTCAATTGCTAATAGAAATTATGTGGCATGGGACATCAAAAGCCCTCTTGTAGCATCAGTAGCACCCGTCGTTTGGGCCCCTATCCCAACCTTTTCTTTAAAAGTTGTACCAAAATTCACCAGGGAAGGCTCGAAAACTCCATTTGAACACTTGCAAGATGTGGTAGATGTGTGTTTGGTGCATGGTGTTACCGGCCAAAATATTGCACTAAGGTTGCTCACAGCCTCTTTCAAAGGCAGAGCGCTAGATTGGTATCACACTTTGAGAGCCAATACTATCAGTACCTAGGATTAGCTCGAAGATCCTTTTTATGAACAGTTTTCAAACAATGGATATCGGTCTTCACTATTTCAGTAGTTGGCGACCATAAAGCGAGCACCTCATGAAGCCATGACTGACTTTAATGCTCTGTTTCACACGACTTGGCAAAGAATTCAGCCTGTAATCCTTCCACCTGCAGATTTGGCATTCATGTTCTATTTGAAGTCTCTAAACATCGACATTTCAGTCATGATCCAGTCCCTTGGTGGGAACACCTTGCCAGGTGTATATAGCATTGTTGTTCAGGCAGAGAATTATTTGATTGATGTCAAAAAGTTACAGCCTCGGTTCGTGATGCCTATATTTACAGAGTTGTCAATTCCTGCCCAAGAGATAGCTTCCACCAGTGCGTCTACTCCTCCCCAATCTATATACACATATTTGAATGCACTGTAGAGTGTTGCTTCTATGTCTAATTCTTCAAAAGATGAGATGAGCGATGTCAAGGAGTTGTTGTAGAACATCTCAAATGAAATAACTACCATCAAGCAGACCTAGTCCATGCCTCTTAAGCCAACTTAAAAAAATTATCAAGGCGAAAGATCTTCCTATCAACAAAATCAGTTCCAAGGAGGTGCGCACACAAATCCGCAGACTCAAACAAGTAATCAGATGGTGTCGGTGCCTAATCTATTGCAGAATGCTTACCCAAGCTTGAGTAGAGAGTTGATAGTAGGGAAAAATAATCTCACTGATGACATCAATCCCTAATGTTTCCCCTACAATGAAGAGTGTATGCCTCGAAATTGCCCACATGACAATCTACAACAAAGAGTGGCAGAACAACGCAGCCAAGGCATTGTGCCAGATTTAGGAGGTTATGTATATGCCTCTCCACAAATGGGAAATGTGGTACTCACCACGCAAATGCAAGGAATGTCCCTAGATCAAGAGACAGATATAGCTCCAAACCACATGCTCTTCTCATGGATGGAAGAAGAGGAAGCAGTGTTTGCAAATGAGACCTCCACATCCAAGGCCCCACAAGTGCAGTTAGATTACAATACTCACTCAAAGAGGAGATTCATAGGCAAACCAGTTTCCCCTCAGCCCAAAAGTGTCCCTAACCAAACTCCTAATTCCTCTGCAATTGCACAACAAATTTAGCCACGAAAGGAGATTGTTATAACAAGGGCTAAGGAACAAAAGCCTTTGAATCTGTCGCCATTCAATGTGGTGGAACAATTGAAGAAATCCTCTGCTAATGTATCTATTTGGGATATCTTAGCTATTCCAGAGCAAAATTCATTGTTGCAGAAGGCCCTACTCGAAGATACCAGCATAGAGCCAGCAGAGCAAAAGACCCAGGGAAAGGCCATCAATTCTCCACCTCAGGATAAAGTTCTCACAAATAATGGAGAGGAAGCTTCCACTGAAAGTAAAGGTAAGCCTAAACCGAAACCCTTCTTCTTGACTCTTATTATCGATAATAAGTTGGTGCACAATTCTATGATTGACTCTAGTGCTAGTACCACAGTCATGCCCAAATAGATAGTTGAAGCCTTAGGACTTAACTATGAACCTTTAAAAAGAGGGGTTATGCAGCTTGATGGGAACAAGGAGGAAACCATAGGTGTCATTAAAAACCTCCCCTTGACTCTATTCTCTTGTCTGAGTATCACAATTCCACGAGATATCGTGATCATAGATGTGCCCCCCATGTCTGGTCTTTGCTTATCCTAGGAGTTCACTTCCAAGATAGGTAGATATCTTTCCTTGGATTGGTCACACTTGATCCTCAGGACCAAACATGGAGCAAAGATGAAGATTGTATCTGAACCTCTGCATTCAAAACATGTAGCAAATGAAGCCATGATCAACTTTGATGCTGCTCATACCTCTATCGCCAAAGAGGAAATGTATTGTACTGAGTTACTAGAGGATGAGAAGGTGACCAAAGACCGAACTAATCAAGAAGAGGTCCTCTTGAGTGAATATATAGACACTAATCCTTTCGGCAATTATCATCCCACCGGATTGGGAACCTATGTCATCTATGATGAAGATCAAGCAATTCTAAAGGTCACGAAGGAATTCGAGAGTGGTCAAGCCTCTAAGCTATGGACGCTGCATTTTGATGGAGTAAGATGTAAAGTTGGTGCAAGAGCCAGGATATGTTTGACATCCCCATCCAATGAGAAGACACTCAGGTCTTTTTGTTTTCAGTTTGCCTATTCGAACAACAAAGTTGAATATGAAGACCTAGTGAAAGGTCCGAGTCTTTCAAAACAAATGGGTGTTAAACAAATAATGGTGTTTGGAGACTCTAAGCTAGTAGTCAATCAAGTCTGAGGGCTCTCCACAACCAAGAATGTCCGCATGAGATCTTATAGGCATAGAGTTTTGGATCTGATTGAGAGCTTTGAAGCCTTCAATATCTAAACCGTGCCCATAGAGAAAAATGCAGATGCAGATTACATGGCAGCAATCAGATCTCAATTTGACCTTTTTTTTGACCTAATTCATAACATACACTTTGTGCGAGTGATTGTCTAACCGAAAATCCCAGATAATGACTAGAGTTGGAAAGTGTTCAAAAGTGATGAACACATTGCCTCATTCATCCAACAGTCAGGAGAGTTCATCGAGCAACTCCAACCAAAAATTGTTGAGGCCTATGACTTGGGAAAATTATTCAGTTAAGGTCCAACAAGCTTCCAAAAGGACTAGTCACTCTTGAAAACCTATTCAATTGTGACGATGCAAGGAATGACAAGAGGAAGTTTGTAGCAGACAAAAGTGACTATGTGGACCTTTAGGTTGGGGACGAAAGGAAGCTAAGGTCAAAAAAGATGTCCCGTAGCATGATAAAGAAAGGCTCATCTATTTTTGTGAAAAATATGAAGGATTAGTAGCCTGGTCATATGATGACCTCAAGGGATATGATATGAAAATCATCCAACATACTATAAAATTGACGAAAGGAGCAAAACCTGTCTGCCAGAAGTAGAGACCAGTAAATTTGAAGATTTAAGCCTTGATGATGCAAGAGTTGACAAAGTTAATTCAATCCTGGATCATATTCTCAATCAAGCATAGCACATGGGTGTCCAACCTAGTTCCTGCCCGAAAAAAGAATGGAGACATCTGCCTATGTGTTGATTTCTAGGACTTGAACAGAGCATCCATGAAGGACCACTACCACTTGCCCTCCATGGAGTCTATCTTGCAAACAGTGGTTGGCTAAGAAATGTTTTCTCTATTGGATGACTTCTTCTGTTGCAACAAGATCTGGGTAAAAGAGGTAGACCAACACAAAACAACGTTCACTACCAAGTGGGGAATGTTTGCCTACGTGAAAATTCCCTTTGGTCTCTCAAATGTGAGAGCTACCTTCCAGCGGGCAATTGATATTGCTTTTAGAGAATTGATCAACAAGATTATCTTAATCTACCTGGATGATTTGACTATGTTCTCTAAGTCTACAGATGATCATTTTGACCATCTAGAAATGGTTTTTAAAAGATGCCAGGAGTTCGAGGTATCCCTGAACCCAAAAAAATGTGTCTTCGGAGTTCCGCAAGGAAAACTATTAGCACACATGATGTCCAAAGATGGAATTGCAATTGACCTAGAGTTGGTGAAGGAAATCAAGGAGCTTCCCCTACCAATCAACAAGAAGGGAGTTCGGTCCTTTCTGGGAAAGGTAAATTTTGTGAGCAAATTCATTTATGATTTTGCAAGATTAATTAGACTGATTACCGTAATGCTTGAAAAAGGATCAATTGTTCAAATGGACAAAAGAGGCCAAAGAAGCCTTTGAGAAGGTTAAAGATGCTATTTCTTTAGCTCATATTCTGGTAAACCCAGACCTATCAAAGGACTTCATAATGTATGTGTTTAGTAGCAAATTCAACATTGTTACTGTTTTGACCTAGAAGGATGATGAAGGAAAGGGAGAACATCTGATAGCATTCCACTCCCAGACCTTAAAGGATTATGAAATGAATTATAACTTTGTCAAAAAGCAAGCATTCTCCATTGTTAAGGGGCTCAAGAAGTTCTGACACCTCATATCTTACAACAAGGTAGTAGTATATGTCATGCATTCCAGTGTGCGTGAATACATTATGGAAGAAGAAATCACAGAGAAAAGGGCCAACTGGATTACAAAAATCCTCAAATATGATATTGAGGTCAAGCCCATGAAGATCGTGCAGGGAAGAGGATTATGCGAGTATCTTGCACATGACGAAGAAGTGGCAGTTGAGGAGGAACAACCCGAGCTGGTCCTGATGAATGAACCTGAGTCTAAAGGTTGTTGGTTGGCGGATAGGATGAGATTTATGCAGACCGGGAAATATCCAATGGGCTTCCCTTCTCATAAGAGAAGATTCTATAGATTGTAGAATAGCGGATATGCACTCATCAAAGGATTCCTTTTCAAAAGGAACTTCAATGGCGTTTTGTTGTAGTGCCTCACCATAGAGCAAGCAAAGAAAATTCTAGACATATTTCACAATAGTCCCATGGGCGAACACTTCTCTGCAAAGACCACGACCATTAAAATTATGTCTACTAGATATTTTTGGCCTACACTATTCAAAGACTTACACTCTCTAGTTAAGGCCTACAAGGAATACCAATTCTTCAAAAGAAGAAGGAGAAATTCAAAAATGCCTCTCAATCTAATAGTGGTTGATGAACCCTTTGCACAATGGAGCCTTGATTTTATCAAGATGATTAATCCCACCTCTAGTACTAGACACAAATGGATCCTCACTGCTATAGAATAGTTTACTAGATGGACCGAGGCCATTCCCCTGAAGAACGCGACAGAGGTAGAGATTGTGAACTTTCTCGAAGAATTGGTGACAAGGTTCGGCCCACCAAAGACCATCATCTCCGAAAATGTGAAGGCCATCCTAGGTTTAAAGGTATGCCAATTTGCACTCAAGCATGGCATATTCCTAAAGACATCTTCAAACTACTACCCGCAGGGAAATGGTCTGGCTGAGTCGACTAATAAAAATTTAGTCAGACTCATTAAAAGAATCGGGTCAGAGCATCAAAGAGGGTGGCATAAAAATCTTCAGGCAACGCTCTAGGCATACTAGATAAGTCCTAAGCAAGTCCTTAAGACTTCACCATACGAGCTAGTATATGGGAAGGAAGTGCTATTACTCGTCTCCATGAAAATTTCCGCACTGTAACTACTCAAATCCCTAAAAACCATGTCTAACCACCAATAGGTGGTTAAAAGGTGGTTTGACAAGAAGACCTCTAACCAGGGTCTTAAATGTGGAGACCTAGTGCTAAAATTCAATGAAAGGGTCGCAAAGCCTGGCCTACACAAAAAAATTGATAGCTTGTGGGAAGGCCCTTTTCAAATTATTCAATGCAAGCAACACAATGCATTTGAATTAGAAAATATGGAAAAAGAAGCATTGGAAATTCTAGTTAATGAAATTCACCTCAAATTGTTCAATTAAGCTTCATTAATCATTTTGCCAGTGTAAATATGTAATTATGTAAATTTCCTTTGTGTTTTTGTTTTTTGTTCATCCAGTCTTTCAAAATGAAACCCATAATGCAAGAATCAGAAAAAGCAACCCATAATGCAAGAAGCAGAGAAAGCAAAAGAAACAAAAAATGATAAAAGAGTTGTGTATTCTCTCTCTCTCTCTATATATATATATATACTAAGAGACTTTTCAAGCACGTATCAAAATCCTTTCAAGGCATATACACAAAAAATGGGAGAAAGGATTTCATTCTTCAAAAGGGGGCAGCATCAACATCAGCAGCATCAGGAACAACTTCATCAATAGCCTTTGGAGCGGTGATAGGTGCAACAAGAACAACAACAGGAGCATCAACAACAACAATGGCAAGCGATGGAGGAAACACCAGGTTTTTGAAGTTGGTGTACCACTCCATGTCATAGAACAACACCACATTGTAGCATCGTAGCAAGAAGTGGCAAGCATGAGAAACTCTTTGGTGGTGCTCTCCATGCGTCATGACGCGGAATCCGCTCAAGAATGGCACCCATGGCACCATTGCGTCCTCTTTAATGTGTTTGCGGAGATCACTCACCATGGGGAGACCAAGGCCATACACTGCATTTGTCACAACTTTTCCAAGGCCACCAAGGTAATGCTTCGGGAAGATTTCCATGGTGAGTCACAAGATCATTGGCTTGGGTACCTATATGTCAAGCAAAAAGAAAATGAAATGAGAGAAAATGTCAGTATTTACCCTATACTTATCCTCATATTCTAGGCAATCCCTCCCTAGTACCCACTTCATTGCTACAATTTCCAAAGAATGCTTGTTCTTTGTCATGCATTTTAGATGCCTTCTAGAAATTTCACCTAGAAAAGTTGCCTACGACCTATTGCTAGTAAGCCTGATTGGAGTATTCATTGCGCCTACCTCTAGTTCTAACTACCAAATGCAAATTCTTCCCAATTACCAAGTGCAATTTTATTGTTATCTTTGGATCTATTTATAGAAATATCCAAGGTACAATGTATGCAATAAGCATGATGTTGATTAGGTATTAACTCAAAAATCCCATCAGGAGCTAACTCGAAAATCCCATCAAGAGCCAACTCGAAAATCCCACCAAGAGAAAACTTGAGAATACCACCCAGTTGCGTCTGCTATGTACAAATTGTTGCATGCAAAGTTAAGAAGAAGTAATTAATTAGCTAAAATTGATGGCAGTCCCAAGTGATAGTCTGCATAGTCAATTGCTAATGTGTCACGCTGTGAGCATTTTCATTTCCAAGGATGAACTCAAATCTTTTTGTGTAATCATCACACCTTTGGCTTAATCATTCTGTTTAAGTTATTAATTGCAAAGCATGTGAAAGGTTTTTTATGCCTTCAATCACCAACTTAATTTCCCAAGAAATTGCACTATAGGACATAATGACTAATCATCATTATAAATTATTATCTTATCGAAAGGAAAAGAATTCATTTCACATGAACAAGAGAGTTGGCGGTATATGCCAAATTTATTGAAAGAAAAGGAAACCATTGTCTACAAGTTCAAGACGAGAAAAGGCTAAGTGTTGCATGAGAAGGAACAATGCTATGAAGAGTTTCCTGAGTACACTATTCAATGCAAAGAGCTTTGAGTGCAAAATTTGTTGAAGAACCCAAGTGAATTGCAAATAGTTTGAGCATTGCTAATGTCCACAAAATCCTGAAATGGCCCAGAATCCATAGATGGAAGCACAAGGAGAGGAAACCCAAAGCTTATTTGACACCATGCGTGCGACACCAATGACCAATATTTTCAGTGACGTCTCTTATGCTTCGCTTGGGATACCAAAGAAGCCAAAGTGGATCTGCACACAGGTTGTGGACAAGAAAGCTCATAGGAACTAGACCCTGATAACGAAAGAATGGGATAACATTCATGACCCCATCCTTAAAACCAACCCTAAGAGTCTTAGGGAAGCAACCTATGAGAGAATGAAAGAGGCCACTAGCCAATAGTATTTGGCGTACAAGCTATGGTTTTGTGGTCTCCCACAGTATATAGTTCGTTTTGTGCATTATTGCCCAAAACTAGTTCACAAATGCATTTAGCATTTTAACCCAGATACTAGCGCCATAAAGAAGGTCAGGAACTAAGGGTTGTGATTAACGTGGATGCTATCAGGGATATGCTATCCATCCTCATCAGAAGGGGCTCTAGAGTAGAAAATATGGAGACGTTCACTCCAGAAAAAGCGGAAGAGTTTTGGAGGACTAGAGATCTCACTATGGACTTTTATAACTGAGAAACCAAAAGGCATAAGGAAGATTTAACAAAGCCGCCATAGATTCCAGTCCCACACAACGCTTTTAACTCAGACTTCCAGGAGGCCTTCTCTATGATGGATTTTGTTTGTGGCATGGATAGCAATAGGTACATGGAAGAGTTTCAAATGGGTCTGGGTTTTTAGTTGAAAAAACAACATTCTTATTCTAGTATGACTTCGTGGAAGTCATCATCCGGGAAATGTTGAACCAAATCAAGGAATACAACACATAACATAAGTTTAGGTTTTCTTCTCTCCTTGCTCACATGTTTTTGCACCAGAACCCTGACTTCTTTAGAAACCATATGGGCTTGGCTATTTTTGATGAAAATGGGGTAAGAAGGCTAGTTTCTATGTGGACTCCCCTCCTTTCTACAACTTATGATTACTATGCAATTTTAGAGTGTTTCTTGACTCTGATTTTGCAAGATTTTAGTGAGGATGGCAAGCTTTATCAACTTTCCACTGAGCCAATAGGGTGGATGTAGAGTTTCTGTCCTCCTTGTGATTGGTTTCTCAGGGAGGATTCACATTCATAAGGATGCATGGCTTTATCAAGGAACCATTCCGATTCTCAGTATGCGTCACAAACAAGGTGTTGGCCCTCGAGGTGTTTCAGAAACTGTCAATTATTGACAACAACTTTTGTGGAGGAAAGAAGCAAAAAGGTTTTTTCTTATGCCCTCTAACCTTAAAAATAATGATAATGGTAAAGAAGTAGACACATGGTCTGCTAGAAACAAAGTTGGTTCATTTGGGGTTGGTATTAATTTGTGAAAAGTGGCAATATAACCTCGATAATGACTTAATGGACCTGAATGTTAAGGTGAATCACAACTCCTGGCCTTATTGGGAAGCTTAGCAAAATCCACAATCAAAACAGGATGATCTATTTGTGGACCTGGTCTATGTTCCTACTGAAGATAGGAGGTCGTCGTGGCTCTCTTTCTATTTTCCTTTGGAGAAGCCTAATGATAAGTGCCAAATGGGGGCCACCCTTCGTAATGAATTGGTCAAGCAATGGTAGTGGAGTGAGGAAAAAATTGTAGACTTTTGGATTTATAGTCAAGAGACCAAATGCCTGAATGCCCCATTCTAGGAGACAGACAAGGATGAAAGATTCAATGACCCCTGGAATATAAGGCATGAAGATATTGATGCAAGTGATGATGAGGATATAGATTTAGAGGAAGCTAAGGCATATACAGTGAAGGGAAAGGAGGTGAAACAAGCCCAAGTGCAAAATATTGGAAGAGTGACAAAGCAACTTGACAAAACCCAGTGAGTGCAGGTGACTACATTGCAATCAGAGGCCTCACGACCACACACATGGGCTACAGAAAGACCCAGGGTATCCCAACAGCCTCAGGAGGTCATAGAGGTGGACAATTCTCCACTCGATAAGAGGCCATGCACAGATGCAACTTCTAGAGAAGGCTCACAAGAACTTGCAATGAGCCAGGGATCAGAGTCCTCTGCAACTTAGGTATCTTTTTCTCTCCCTCTCTTCTCACATCACAATAGTTGGTTACCTCTATTGTATCCATGCCCCCAATTACTTCAAGTGTTAGCCTTTCTTTTTCTACTTCCACGGTAGCGAGATGTTTCTCCCAATTCTCCCAAATTGGACAGGAAACTTTTACTCCACAGTTTATTCCACCTTTTGTCGCAGCTCAGTCCAGAACTGCCATTGCTACCCCTTTTACTCCCACTGCATTAGCTATGAATCAAATTTCCTAGCAGATGATTTCCTTTGCATCTCCACTACCACCACCTCTCCCCATGAGTCCTCTTGATGCTTCCTATACTGGACCTTGGTATAACATTCCCCTATTCTCCTCATTAACAGTATCTCTCCCAAAGAAGACATCATCTGGGACCACAACTCTCTCATTCCATTTTTCTCTTCCTCGTGGTGCACCCTTCGCCAGTGAATTAATTAGATCACTAGCAGAATTTATTGGGGAAGGCGACAGAACAAAAGTAGCATGGGCTATCAAGGTCTAGAAGAGAAAATAAAAAAGATGCAACAAATCCTGTTGAGCCATGTGTGTAGACCCTTTTCAATGAGGTCCAAGGATTGTTGCATTTTGCAACCATGACTCCGAACACCATCAAACCGCAAGGCGAGATGCAACCCAAAGATTACACAATTCATGTTGTGGGAATCAACCTGTGCGCAACCCAACTGTAAGACAAGGTTGAGCTGATGGAGGAAACCCAATGAGTGGTGACTACCGACTTTCTCAAGCATAGTCACCAACTGAAGAAGGAAGGGGAGATCAAAAATGTCAAGGAAAGGATGGAGGCCCTACTGAAGAAAGAAAAGGAAAGGGAAGTTGAAATTACACAAATATCTCAGCAGGCGTAGGCGGAAAGTGCCAAACTTTGAGCGAAACTTGCAAAGTTCCAATCCCTAGATCCCAACCTAGTTGTCAGACTGTAGTAGAAGAACCAAGAATTACAAGACCAGTTGGCTCGGGCAGAGGGAGAAATGTAACAAAAAATTGAGGAACATAGGCAGCAACTAGCTCAATTGGAGCAGGAAATGTAGCAGAAGGATCAAGAGCTCAAGGGAAAATAGGCTCAGCTCGTAAAGGAGATCCAAGAAGTAACTCTCTCCCTAGAAAAAGAATCTGGAACCCGGAGCCAAGCTAAGGAACTATTGTGAAGCAAGGACGCCGAGTTGGAAACTCTACAAGGACAACTCTCTATGGCAAACAAGAAAATTGAAGAGCTGACGCAAGATGTTGGGTCAAGGGAAATGGAAATTGGTCTTTTGAGAAATCCTCCCCAACCCCGTGCTCCTCAATCAGATCTCCTTTCGGTATCCCAACAAATATACATCTCCTACTAGGAGAAAGTTAAGACTTTTTGTTTGACTCTTCAGTTGGCGCTTCAACTCATGGCAGAAGTGATAAGTTTGAGTAGAGATGTGCGTGGAACAATTGAAAAGTTCCCACAGTTCATTGTAGAGAGGGTGCCTGAGGTGGAGAGGATGCTAGACAAGTTATACACGGTGGCGAATGAAGACCTAGTGAACACATGGATTGAAGATCAAAGGTCAGTAGCCAAGAAGGCAAAAAAATTCATCCATTGCCACACGACCATCCCCATGGACACGATTGCTCAGCAACATTGAGTCAAACTATGAACAATATGTGGACAAAATTCTCCCAACTGAATCAGATGGGCTTGCCCTCCTCATTTCTCTCTGATGATTCGGTGGCCACAATGGAGCACATTGCAAAAAAAATTGAGGAAAAGTAGCGAGATTTATTTGCTTTCCAAAATTTTAGTCAACCCCCCATTGTTGAGGACATTGAAGGCGTCACCCATCAAATAGCATGATTGCTCTTTCAGCTCGAGTTTGGGACTAGGATATCCATGGAGCTTCCCTTCAAAGAAGTAATTGATCTGCATGCCATATCGATATCATCCAAGGTTGACTAGTTGTCTCTACAAAATGCACTCTCAAAGCTCTAACTCTATTGCCCAATGGATAAGGCTCTGGTCTTAAAACTAGAAATTATAGGTTCCCATTCCATAGGCGGAATGCCCTTGGTAGTTGCCAAAAGTTGTGGATTGAAAATCCCTAAAGCTCCCTTCTGGTTGATAATATTATTTTGCTTAGCCTCAGCCCAAACCTCATGTGTTTGTATATCTTTGGGCCTTTTTTGAAGAACTTTGTTTGCTTGCTCCATTTGTCCATCGAGCACTCCTTGCAAAGTTTTCTTCCCTTGCTACTTTATTGAGCCCCATCATGCCTCCACGTGTCAGCAACCCAGGCCTTTGTGAGCCCGCTCCCCTTTGCTTCTCTACCGAGCTCTGCCTGTGTGCCACGTAGCATCATTTAGCAGACCCCACAGTCAATGCTTGAGACAAAGACTCCTCCATGTGTCGTCTTAGTGGGGAATTTCATCACAGGAAGGGAAGAATGAATGACAAGCCCCATCCTATTGCCACGTGTCCTAACCAACTTTGTGGGCAAGCAACATGTGTCTGCATGGGAATTTTGCTACTCCTTCCTAGGACCACAATCATCATTTGTAGGACGCATCTCATTGAAAAGCGATTGCATTCTATGTTTCAAAATCTTTTATGTTGCAACAGCCTTGGGAAATCATTGAGGCAGACATCATTGCTCATGCTTAGGAATCTTTTCAATTACTAGCTCTCAGGCAGTGGGATGCTTTTCTATATATACTGCTTCAACTTTATGAAAATGAGTTCATAGAATACACAAAAAAATTATGGAAAGACACTAGGCCTTTGTATTATTTTTTATTATTGTATTAAGACTCACATATCGTGTCATTTTGTTTGGCCTTTTTTTTTCTTAGTTGGGTGACAAAACATTATACTGTGTTGTTATTATACTAAGTAGTTTATTTGCAGAACTTCTATAATTTCAATATAAGTTTGTTTATTCAGACTATGTCTTAGACTCTTCTTTTCAGTGAATGTGTATGGAAATTATTTTATGTTATTTAATAGACTACTTAGGTTTTTCATTTGTACATTTTGTTATTTTCGGACATGTAGATTGTTGAACGGGCCTTTAAATCTCATCTGAAAGAAAGATTTACCGTGCCCATACTTAACTCTTGGCACATCACCTTAGATTAAACTTTATTTTTATATCTGCTTCATTTTACCATTCCAAACCCCCAAATACAAAAGGGGCCGACTTATTTAAAAAACCCAAAGGTCACTTAGTTTAGTGCAATTGGTCCCGCCATTAACTGAGTTTCCCATAAGGCTGTTGCTTGACATTTTTAGGCATCAACAAAAGGGATGAAGAGATTGGGCATTTACAAAAATATAATCAAATTCTTTCAACTCGTACTAAAAACCTAGTAGAAATATTTTATTGAAACATGAATTGGAATTGGTTGATAATCAAACAGATAAGGTTTCCTTGACAAATAATAAAACATGTAAATCAAAATGAACATTAAACCAACTATCAAAAAATAATTCAAATCAAATAAATGTTGGATGGCAATATTTAATTGAATCCAACAATTATTATAAAAATTAACAATATCAATTAACATGATTCAAAGAAACTTAAAGTTGAACCCTATAAATGCTCACATGATCAAAAAAATGTTCAACTTAAATACAAAATTTATTAAGATTTAAATTACAATTATCTAATATGTATACATATTTCTCATCCAATTTCTAAGAAAAAAAACTCGTGATGTTCATGTCAACAATAATCACTTAGTATAACAAATTTTGTGATAGTTTGAGGAGATATCTAAGACCTATAAAGATCAATTTCATATGGATTGATCATGACTCCTAGCAATACTAAGCTACAATTTATCATATTTATATCGGTTATCATATTCCTCCCCATGCTTCAAGGATGTTCAACCTTTTTAAGACTAAATGGCATGCCATAAACTTGATTAATCTTGATAAGATATCATGGGTTGTGTTATAATGCAATGCCCTTTTAAATGATCATATACTAAAAAGTGGCGTACTTTGATACATGACTCTTGAATCATGTAGGACCCTCTTCACCTATCCATTCTTTCATGAAGCATAAGTTTGTAATTATTTGTATATTAAATATGTATATATTTATATACTTTTTGTGTGTTTTGTCTTGGCATGCAAAATACTCTCAACACCATTATACTTTTCTAGTTATATCGTGTTTCTAATCGTGTGAATTATGTTACAAATATTCTCTACTTTTAATATAGAACCGAAAAGTATATCATAATCACGTTTCGATTGACTCATAGTCACCTACAAAGGTAGAGATATGGACATTGGTGCACAAAAGTCAATAGAAATTATGGGTAAGGGGATGAAGGAGTGATCCTTGCCTTTGTACTGCAATCTCATGGTAACGATGGGACTCTAAATCTATGTCTCTTGATTATTATAGAGTTCTAATTATCATTTTTTTTCTTATCTATGTTATCTCAAATAAAATTAACTAGCTCTATTATTAATGTACGAGACAACATGAACTATCAACAGTCTATTAATGAAATGTCAACAATTACTATTGCTCTTAAAAGAAATTTAGAATATAAAAATGTATTCCAAAGAGGAGTGGTACATTCAAATATTATCACGCAATATTTGAGTGAATTGAACAAAACGACACTATATAAAATGGAAAATGTTCAAATAAAAATAAACTAGAAACAAGCTCTTGAAATCAATGATAAAAATGAAGGCATCAATGAACTTAGTACAAATGAAATTGATTCAAAAAGTGACATAGAACATGAATATCCTTGTGAAGCTTTGATGTGTGGCTTTATTGAATCTAAATGTATACATGATATGTAAGATAAAATCATAGATGTATACATAAGAGATATGAGTTATAAATTTAGTAAAAGAATTTAGAATATTAATATAGATATTATATTGAAAAACATATAAATATAGATACAAAAAATTTATTAACTAGCAACTAAATAAATAGAAACAAATTTACTAAAACAATTTAAAATATTTATAAATTGTTATGATATGTTAAATGAAGGAACTGAATTAAACTAATAATAATGGTACAAACTAAAAGACAACTAAATAGCCACCATGCACTATATGAATGTCATATCTTTGGTTTGGTTCATTCAAGCATTGTAAGGCATTTAAAAAAAGTTTTATGCTCTTATATCTTCACATATTCAAAAGATTATTAGATTAGATTCAGCTGGACTTTGGATTTGGAAATTTCATGTTCAAATATTGATTTTCAAATAAACATTAGTAAGAATTTTTGTTTGTTTCATGATATTAATTCATTGCTCATCATTTCTAAGAATATAAGTAAGATATTTTTGTTTGTTTCATGATATTAATTCATTGTTCATCATTTCTAAGAATAATAGAGTATAATGCACTATTCCTTGTACTAAAAATCAAATATATATTTGTATACAAGGATGTTGAAATCTATGCATTGAGTTGTCCAATCTATATGATAGTTGTATTACAAGTTTTATAATCTAAACTAGCATATGATTCACTAAAATATTAAATTGATGTATAAGAACATTTGAGATTTGTGTAAGACTAGTGTTAGTTGGATGCAAATTGTTTTGTTTCAATTTGTGACAATATGATAATGTGGATAGCAATTGCTTAAAGTTTACTAACAATGTGGTTTGGTCAAATGTTTATTAGAATTAATCATATTGAATGGAATTATAACATTATGTAGCTTGTTTGACATTGAAATATATTATCTAGTGGGCACAACAATATGGATAAAATTCCTTAACAATTCATCTTAGATCTACAAAGCCATTGGAATTCAAAAATTAAATTTCAAACATGGACGCAAGGCTAAGGGAAAATGAAATTAAATAAGGTTGTTTGGTTCTAACATGATTTGAACTTTGGGATATGTTGTCTAATGAATGTGAGTACATGAATCCTAATTATTTATCTCAAGTCCATGAAAAATCAAAGAAAATGACTATTTAGAAATTGGTTAATACATTTGTAAGGGTATATTAGGATTTGGAGGAGTTTAGAGAAGGCTATGTGTAAGGGAAGAAGAAAATATGGTAATGTGTAGTAGGAAGGAGAAGTGGTAGACAACAAAATTGATGAAAATATTCAAATCTCCCTGCTTGTATGTAGCATAGGAGATAGAGAAGTGGCATGAGAACAAAAAAGAGTTTTGAGTGGGAATAAGGAAAGAAAAGGATGTGTGATAGAAAAAATACCAAAGGAGGCCACGTAATAACCATGTCAAAGGAAAAGGAAGTTTCTAATATATAAATTCAACGGTGATATTTTATTTTATTTGACAAGGGAGATAGGAAAATAAGGAAGAGTGGTCTACTAAGAGGAAATTTAAGCTAAAAGAGTAAAAGATCCCAAATGCTTACATTGGGATTTTCTTCACATCAACGGGTCACACTTATATTACTAAATACATACATATATCCTTGCATTTGACTTCATTTCACATCCATACTTAATAGTCATATTATATTATTTCATTAGTGATGAAGAGGAGAAAGAGAAAATTGATCAATCAAACTATGCTAGGGCTACCCAACAATCCCCACACCAAGTATTTTTGTTTCTTTATTATCTTTATTTTTGCATTTAATTGGGGATTTAAGGGTTTATTCGCATGTGCACAAGAGTTATGCTAGGGTTTGGACTCTTTGTTGAACCCTAGGCTACAAGATTGGGTGAAGGTGAAGCTCTGCTTAGGCATATTTATGAGTCTTTTCCTATTATGGGTGTAATTGGTTCTACCCTTGCTTGTGAATTTAAGAGCACCCATTTGACAAAATTTGCGAAATTTGACTATAATTTATTCTTTTTGCTTAGAGGATTTGTTTTAATCCTAGAAAGTGATGTTGTATTGTATTACATGGTTTTAAAGTAGGATTCTTTTCTACTTCTTGTAAATTGAACCCATGAAATAAGTTATATTATAATATATGTGATTTAATTAAGGTTTTTTTGGTGCCCTTGAAGATCCAGTTCAAAGGGTAATTACTTGTAATCAGTTACATGGTTTTTTTATTATCCTTTGTTTTAACTTTTAAGCCACCCTAGTATTAACACTAAAGGATGGTTGGATCTATCTTTTATATGGTTTCAAGTTTGGGGGTTGTTTTGGGATCAAAAGATAATAATTCCTACTATGTGTTCATTTTTCATCTACTTGTGCCACTTGTGAGTTCAACACATTGAAAATTGATTACTACTAGAGAAAATTGTTTACAATTGGAATGAAAATATAATGAAATATGAAATCTAATATCCCTTTATGAGATAATATATGAACCATAGTCACTAGCAGATTTTAGTCTAGGAAGAAGGATCACATTCCTATACCCGCATCATTTGTTACTATAATTATATAAAATATAGCCATACTCTAATTCATTTTCTTCCATAGTCTAATTTGAAACAACATCCATATCATTACATTTGGCCTCATTGCACATCCACACCTAACATTTATATTACATTATTTCATTAGTGACAAAGAGTTGAAAGGGAAAATGAGTTGATTGAACTAAGTTAGGGCTGCCCAACAAACCGCTCACCCAGTTTATTTGTTTATGTATTATTTATGTTTTTTCAAATTAGATATTTAAGGGTTTATTCCCATACATTTTCTATAAGTCGTGCACTAGGGCTATGCTAGGGTTTGGACTCTTTGTTGAAACTTCCTGAATAGATAGGTATCCAATCCTAAGTGGTGTTTCTCAACCTGAAATCCCTATTCTTGGTTTTGTTAATTAGGTTTTGTAACATTTTTTTTTAAATAATCAAGTTGGGTTTGAAAGTTACTATCCATTTTGGTAGGTTTTCATGCATATTTTCTTACTAAGATGTCCACCTTATTGATCATTCCTTGGCTCTGATTTGTTTTAGAAAAATGAAAATAATAAACAAAAAAATATATATGGTGAAGGATAGTGCTCATTCATGCTATATAAATTCTAACACCTATTTTTAGTTTGCCAACATTTAATAAGAAGTTATTTACAGCCAAAAACAAGTGGAGGAGTAAAATTCAAGTTGTAGCAACAAGATAGTGCAAAACAAGCTTAAAGTGGAGAAATAAACTTGAAAGAGTTGATTCTTTGTATCTTATTTATTTAATCAATATAGTTTGGTAGAAGTGTTGTTACCTCTACTATTTAGGTTTTCTTCCTTCTTGGGGTTTTCTAGGATAAAAGATTATGTTTGTGTTGCATTTTCCTATGACAATCTTCCTTTTATGTTCATAAAAGGACTCTAGTCCCTCCATTGCCACCATAATTTGGTACAACCAAGTAGCATGTTAGTTTTAAATGCTTGGTTTGTTGATCTCTACCATAAATCAAAGAAATTAAGGATCAAATAAGGGTAAATCTTTTGAAAAATATGTTGTAGGGGTTCATATGTGTTATTCTTTGAATCAAAAAATAATTCCTAGCTTTAGCCTAATTATCAATAGAGGATAATGTGAGAGGAAGGATGGAAGGATATAGTTGAAGGTTACTTAAATGCCATAAAGTAGTATTCAAGTTCTCTCTTCCTCTTTCTCTCTTTGTTAGCTTTTGTATGACCCTTTTGCATATAAAGCAACATGCTTTTTCCATACAAAAACTAATGGTATAAAATAATGACATCAGAAGCTTCTAATATAAATATTCAAAGATAAAAATATCACTAAATAGCTTGACATGGAAATATAACATAATATTTGTTAGTCTAAAATCCTTTAGTTATGAAATATAACTTTACTAGTTTGTTAGATTACTTTTGTTTCCTATATTTTCAATTTAACACTGACTAGTTTCATTTTACTATATAAATGAAAGAAAAAATAATGACATGACAACCTTGTTATCAAGGGATACTAATAATGGAGAACTTCCACAACCTATGGATGAAAAATCCTTTCTAGATAGACTTGATATAAAAAATAATTATTTTAAGGGGGACATGAATGTTTTTTAAAATGGTCCAAATGTTTTTCCATTTGAATTTAGAGCATTAGAAGCTTGTATTGAAGTTGCATGTAGTTACCTGAAGTTTGAGGTATGTTAAATTTCTTTTTACAATAGCATAATACAACATTGAGTATTATTGATTTTTTCATTTACTTGGCAACACAAGTTTATACCACATCATTCAACAAATTTTTCTTGTGCTTTTTTATGTTAAGTGCTAATTATAACTCTATAAGCATCAAGAGATAGATTTAGAGTCCCATACTTACCATGAGATTGTAGTACAGGGACAAGGATCACACCTTCATCCCCTTACCCACATTTTTCATTGACTTTTATGTACCAATTTCCATATCTCTACCTCTTTAGGTAATTATGATTTAGTCTAAATGTACATTATTATGATATAATTTCCAATTTTATATTGGAAGTAGAGAATATTTGTAACATAAATCAAAAAATCATAAACATAAGATAACTAAAAAATTATAATGACATTGAGAGTATTTTGTATACCAAGCTAATACACACAAGTATGTAAACATTAACATATTTAATATATAAATAATTAGAAAATTATGATTCATGAAAGAATGTATAGATGAAGAGGACTACATGAATCAAGAGTCATGTATTAATGTACGCCACTTATTAGTATGATCATTTAGAAGTTCATTGCATCATAGAATAACCCTTGATATCGTATCAAGATTAATCAAGTTTATAACATGCCCTTCACTCTTAAAAAGGCTTCATCCTTGAAGCATGGGAGGAATACGACAATTGATATAGGTATGATAAATTTTAGCTTAGTGTTGATAGGAATTAGGATCAATCCATCTAAAATTGAACTTTGCAGGTCTTAAATATCTTCTCAAACTAACACAAAATTTGTTGCACTTGATTATTGTTGACATGAATAGCAAGGTTATTTTCTTAAAAATTGGATTAGAAATTTATATACATCTTGGATAATTGTAATTCAAATTCTAATAAATTTTATGTTTAAGTTGAACATTTCCTTAATACGAATATGATAATTGCAATTCAAATTTAAGTTTATAACATGCCCTTCAATCTTAGAAAAGCTTCATCCTTGGAGGATAGGGGGAATATGACAATTCATATAGGTATGATAAATTTTTGCTTAGACTTGATAGGAATTAGGATCAATCTATTTGAAATTGATCTTTCTAAGTCTTAAATATCTTCTCAAACTAACGTAAAATTTGTTTTTCTTGATTATTGTTGACATGAACACCAAGGGTTTTTTCTTAAAAATTGGATTAGAAATTTATATACATCTTGGATAATTACAATTAAAATTCTAATAACTTTTATGTTTAAGTTGAAAATTTCCTTGATTATTTGAGTGTTGATAGGGTTCAACTTTAGGTTTCTTTGAATCACGTTAATTGATATTGTTAACCTTTGCAATAATTGTTGGATTCAATTAAAAATTGCTATCTAACATTTATTTTATTTGAATTATTTTGACAGATGGTTTAATCTTCATTTTGATTTACAGGTTTCATTATTTGTCAAGGAAACCTTATTTGTATGATTATCAACCAATGTCAATTCATATTTCAATAAACTCTTTCTACCATATTTTTAGTACGAGTTAAAAGAATTTGATTATGTTTTTATAAATGCCTAATCTCTTCATCCCTTTTAATTTTGACATTTGATATAGATAAACTTTCATATTACTTTAAGTAGTTTAAGATGCATTTCTCACCTAAATAAATAAAGAATCACTTCGTTCACTATAAATCTATCAACAATGTAGAAAAAAAAGGAATAACATACTAAAGAAAAATAGATAAAATAAGGCTTGATTCAACAACCTTACCTAGTGGGCCTGGTCCCTAAACAATATTTTGCACCTATTCCTTATATGAAATCTTGATGATATTATTTTCTCTTTCACCTTGATTTGCAGCTAGTAATATTCCTTTTTATTCCTTGGAAAAGATGAAACAATTTATAAATCATAATGAACTAAATAAAATGAGGATAGAGAATCATTTATGCTACATACTTCAATTATATTGCCTAGTACATTTGTGAGACCGCCCAAATAAAATTTCAATGCTTGTTTGGATAGCAACAATTGGAGTCCACTATTCTACACAAGAATATCAACAAAGACCATATTAGATAGCCATCCATATCCATGAAGCAAGATAGTTTTACATAAATAATTCATTTGCAAATGTTAAGACCACATTGAAGTTGACAATACATAGGGTAAATTCTAGAGCTTGTAGACAGCGCAGATAATTCTAGAGAATTTTTGAGTGCTAAAAAATAGAAAAATAATAGACTAATATGAGTTAAAAAATAATTAAAAAAATACTTTTGTTCTTCTAAGATGTCAAATGTAGAAAAACTCTTGAGACTTGAACTAAGGAAATGTGTTATCGTTATTGTTTTCTTTATTGTTTTCTTCTTGTTTGTATGATTTTATGGTTTTTATTAGAAGACCCCAATGATGATTATTTATCCAAAGTAGTGTATTTATTATTTATGTTGAGACTAAAGGTACTAAGGAGATGGGGATTTCATGTCTCATGATTGGAGTTTTATTAGATTTCAAACGGTTTTCTTGGGTGCTTGTTTTGTATATTTTGAAGTAACATGCTTCAAGATATTATGATTTGGATTTTTGTTAGATCTAGCTTGGTGTGTTTTTGTTTCCTCGTGTTTGTATGTTTTGAAGTATTAGGTTTGAGAGTAACTAGATAAGTCTTTTCGTTCCTTTGCTTTATTTATTTTGAAGTATTGGGCTTGAGAGTAATTAGGTAATTATTTTGGGCCAACTAATTTCTCCTATCTCCTGACCATTTATAGGTTGTTGTCCATGGATTTGTATTGGGCTCCTAATGATTACAAACCTTATTTGTTTTAGTCTTGTTTGAAATATAAGGACTAAAATCTATTAATCATGAGGGATATTCCAAGCATTTTATGATTATAAATTGTATTTGTGCATTTAGACACTTGTGCTTCTAGAGGTTTTTGTTGGATAGTTATCATCCTAACTATATTTTCCTAACCATTTTTTTTTATCAATATTATTAAGTTGAGTAGTCATGTCATCATCACACTAAATTTGAGCTACCTATAAAGCACTATACTGATTTCAACCTATCACCAAAGCATTATATTCATGCTCTCTTGTATTTTATGCTTCAAGGATCATAAGTTTTGGTAATACCTTTGATGCAAACTTTCAATTACACTTTTTGGTTATGTTCTCGTTGCCTCAGATTGAATGAACCATGTCATTCTCTTCTAATAGTATATTGTATTACATCCCACTTTTTTATTCACAAATAATCTTTAGAGATCACCCTGAGTGATTCAACAAGTAAGATCACTTTAGTTTTTAGTTGAAGTCCCACACTTGGTATCTTTATAGTTATTTATATTGGTGGAAAGTTCCATATGACTATTAAATTTCCAATACAACACTAACTATCTATAAGATTAAGAAAATTTAATTTTTATTTACTATTTTTGTAAGTTATGTTAATCTAGAAATTATGATTATTTATATATTTTGTTAAAAATTGTATAGATGTAGGAAATTCAAGAAAATATGCACAACACAAAGAAATTAGAAGAAAACAAAAAAAGGAACCTACAATTCCAAAAATAAAAGAACATGTAAAAATTAGAAGAAAAAGACAAAATAAACTTACAAATCAAATAGCAAAAGACACGTCATAATCTTACTTTCTTGAAAATGAATATCATACACTTCATCTAATATTTTTAGTTTCCAATCTTGAAAATGAATATGCTTAATGTTCTTGCTGTTTATCCTTTACACATAATCAAAGGCAATTCTCCTAGTATGGCTCTCAGGTTAGTCCCTCTATCAACCTACCTCTTCCCCTTATAATCAAGATTGGGAAGTGGATTCTTTTATGGATCATGACTCTTAGATTCATACCTTCATCTCACATGTATATATGTGTTTTCTTGTTTGTTATGTCATCTTTACATATTGTTTCTTAGTATTTATATGCTAGTTCATCTAGGAGGATCCATGTTAATCTTATAAGTACATGGATATAGCGAAGAGAGATGTTGTGTTGTTCTTCTATATGTATATATCTTTATGTATATGTCATCTATAATCTTTTCAACATTTTGGTTGTGATGTAAAGTGTTGAACGTTTAGGTATCATCCATATTGAACCAATTTATTTAATTTATTTTTTATGTGTCATTCTTCCTTTATATTCATGGTTTTGAGAATTAACCTTACATTATCATTTAAAAAAAACTTTTTTATGTAGGTTATATTCAAAATAACACCTATGTTTTTTATTAGAGGTAAAGCAAGTTTTGAAGGGACCTCAAAACCATTTACAAAAAAGGAAAGTTGTATCAAAAGATAATTAAACAAACCAACCAACAACCAACAGGCAACAAAACATCAACAACACAACTGCCAAAAAGGATAAACAAAAACAAAAAACTACATACTCTTCAGAATATTAGCAGTTTCCATGTCGTTCTCAATTATCTTCTAATGTGCATCCATAACTTCATAAATCTCTTTGATAGGGAACCCAGCTTGCATCTTATTCTTGTTGTGAGTTCTAGCATTGGGCCCCAAAACATTTACCTCTTTAGCAAAAGCATCCTGCAAACCAACAACCTTATCAACCAAAGCTTCCTCCACCACCTGCCTTTCCCCAATGGCATCTTTATCACCAGGAGATCCCTCCATCCATTTCTAAGCCTCTCATTGAGAATAATAAGGCCCTTAGCCCCATTCCTCATAACATTTTTAGTAACTTCAACAACCTTATCCAACTTCATGTTAACCCGATCCATCTACATTTCTAAATTCACAATTATTTGTTCAAAATTCTGCTTCAGCTTAAGCATCTCCTCAACAACAATCTTTAGGGCATCATATAGCTGGTCAATTTGATTCTATACAGAATACTGTGAAGATTCCTTAGCTTTCCTCACAACCCCCCGAACAATCACATTAGTCATATCAAGCTAATGAAAAAACCATTTGAAAAATCTAAACAGGGAAATAGTACCCTCATTAGCCAGTCCCAAAACATTAGGTAGATCCTCCCGATTAATATTAAACACATCCATAGCCTCAACTTCACCCTTGTGGGAGGTACTATTCATTTCTTGGTTCTCACAAACCTCCTTGCCTTTAGCACCAACCATTGGCATCTAAATTTTATGAAGAAACTCACAATCTCCTTAGCCACCGTCCTAATTCTATTATGCTTTTCCATTCCCTCATCAAGGGCGTCCATAGCATCCTGCCTACCACCAATCTTTAGAGAAGAAACAACAAGTTCCTCCAGCATAGGGCTATCTGACCTCTTAGCCACCTTCTTACTGCTACCTTCCTTCAAACCCTTCTTTCTCTTAGATCCCGAAATAAGGGGTGTGTGAGTCAAATCCTCCTTAACATCAATCATATCTTTCAAAATAGTAGAGGGAGCAACAGGCCTAGTTCTACAAGGTTTAACATTGACCCCTTCCTCACTGCAAGTCTCATAATCCCTTGGGTCAGGAATAGGATTACCTTTTCCACTCTTACCTAGAGTAGGGGGCTGTGAATACACTTCCATAGAGGCCTGAGAGTCGGGAACATAGTCCACATCCTCTTCCGACTCAGACTCCTCCTCCAAAACCTCTATCTTCTTTTTCCCTTTTTGATGCACCGGTTCCTCCTCCGACACAGTCTCATATTCTAGGGTTAATTTCTTTTTCTCACCTTTAGGAGCCTTTTCAGGCTGCTTAGGAACCACAAAATCCTTTGCATAATCTGTTATCAAAAGAATTAAACCAACATGTAGCACAAAATTCTTAGGATTCCTTTTATGGTTTGTAAGACCACTCTCTAAAGAAGCCAAGAGACAGAAAGGAAAGGAAACTTTCTTCTTATGATGAAAGTGATTCAACAAAACAAAATGATAACCATTTATAGTAGAGAATTGACCTTCTAAGGTTATGTACGTCATCAATTCTTCAACAACATCTCCCCACAGAGCTTTGATTGAACTGTGTTGGTATCCACCACTTTTAGCATGCTTGAGCTTCAATTCTTCATCCCCTTTAAAGAAAATTTGCATAGCAGCATTAGATTCCTTCTTATCTCTATACATCTTTTTTCCCTCCATAGAAAGATCAATAATGTTTGCTATGAAATCCTCATTGATATCAAATTCAGTACCGCCCAACTTCAAAACCCTATTATTCCATCCCTTAATAAACAATTTCGTAGCCTATGGATCATTCCCATGGAGCCGCTCCAAGCATGGCATGAGCCGACCCTTTTGCAAAATTTCCCATACTTTAGTCTTATTTTTTAAGGTATCATAGGAGAAAGGCTTCACCCTATTTCTATCTCCACCCATGATCACAAACTTAGCAAAACCCAAGAGCTTGAGAATTTACAAACAATTAAGAGAAGCCTCGAGAATGAAGGCCAAAAAATACCCACAATCTGTGTGACAATGACATTGTGGTAGAGGGTCATAATTAGCCTTGAAGGCTGCCCCATATGGAGATTGCTCGAATTACCATAAGCCCAGGAATGATCCAACTCACAATCACTCCAAACAATGATCTGCCATGTGAACAGGGTCATGTGAGCACAAATCATGATGAAGTCACCTTCCAACTCAACATATTTGATAATCATTGTTAAGACAATCCATTGCTCAATAGGAAGGGGATCATCCACATCCCAAACCCTATAGCCGATAACACCAAAGTTAGCAAAGACATCCGCAAGACCATTTCCTTCCCTAACAATATGAGAGATATAAAATTCATCAAAAGAATTTAAAATTTCAATGGTATCCAAAATAAGGGACTCAACACTCCAAGAGGGGACAAAAGACTTTTTTAAATTATTGATAATATTTAGAGAATCTCCCTCAAGCCACACCTTCCTAAAGCCTTTAGATTGGGCCGTCTTCAAACCATGATAGGTTGCAGACACTTCGAAGAATAACACCTATGTTATATCTACATAAAGTTCCTTTTTCCAAATATATGTAAGAGATTATAATTAGTTTCACTTTTTTTATCAAGTATTGATGAAAAAGTACCCTTGAATCAAATGATATTTTAGATCTACTTATGTGAAATCTACTTGGGAGTAGTACAAAAGAAAAAGGAAAGGAAGATTTTGAGTCCCTTCCCTTTTATGCACTTATGTTTCATTTCTCCCATCACATATAACTAATCTAATAAATATTTGTACATGTCTCTATTTGTTATTTTTTCCTAAGAACTATCTTTCATCATCATCCATGTGCTTACTTGTGTTTTAAACATTTCCAAGGTCTAAAAAATCCTAAGTTTATGAGGTTTTGGTTTATTTCCTTAGTGTTTATATAATTTAAAAAAATTCCCCTTCTAATTGGACACAAAATTTCCATTTGCATCCTCACATTTGAAAAAATTTCCATTTGCAATTTTTCCTTTAGATTTTTTTTGCTAATGTCAAGCTTATGAGATTTTGACCCCTAAAAATCTATATGTTTCCATCTGGTATTTATTGGTGTTTCCAAATGATTCCTTAATAATATCTACAGGTTAGCCATGTCTTATAGAGTTCAAGGCTATTAGGAGATTAGCCAACAAATGATAATTTTTTTGTTAAGTTTAATTTCCTTTGCACTTTGGGCTTTGCAAAACCTAGGCGGGTTTCCCTTATAATATCACTTAAAATTTTACAATACAACCGAAAGTGATACCTAGAAAATTAATTCCGATAAACTTGTGACAATAATTTACACAACAAAATATTACAACCTTTGATATCCTTGCAAATATTCAAGACCCTATATGAGATACAACATCAATGATCAATTAATTACAAATGGCTTGAGATTTATCATTGTATATTTTTTTGGGGATTTATGAGTGTTCTCTTAACCTAATCAGTGCACATCTAGGGTTATAGAGTCCCAAAATCTTCTAAAATATTCCTCACAACAATTTAAACATATTATGATAGTCAACAATTTATTATTACCTAATAATAACAAAGGCCAACTAAAGGCTTACAACACAGTCCTACTTAATAATCCATTTGGAATTATAATATCCTTTGTATTTTAATGAAATAAATTACTCCATTCATTGAACAAAAGCTATTAATAAAAGTACATAGTGCGAGAATTTTGCATTGAAGAAATCAATAATTCTTGATTATTTCATGAAAGATATTGGTTTACAAATTTGGAGATGATGACATGATGAAAGCATGTATTCATATATGCCTTGATCAAAGATAAATTACTATTGTAATTTTCTTTCATAGATAGTGACAACAAAAACCCTAGCAGCGCTTAACAGATTCATAGGCTTGCTCAAAATTTACAATTTTTGGGCCCCTTACAAGAATCCTAGCTCTTTAAATAGGAAAGATAAACACATAGGCTTAAGGAGCAAAATGACACTTGTCCCGCTTGACAATTAAACTTGTTGCAAGCCAAGCAATGCAACAACTTGATAACATCACATATTATTTTCATAACAAAGAAAAAAAGATTAAGTTTGAAGCTACTAAAGAGACCAATTGATTTTAATTATTGAGGGAGACAAAATGTTACACCCCAAATGTATAGTTACTAGTCACTATTACTGCATAGGGTAAATATGGATGTAATGTGAATTCGAGAGATTAATAAAATATGATCATACCTTGTTATCAATATGAATGTTATCTCATTTGATGATTGTCTCATTTGAATGTTATCTTTGTTGATGTTATACATGGAGAAATACTACATATATGTGAATGAAAGGTTATTGAATTATCATTATTCTAACTTTGGAGATGTTAATGTATACTGCATACTATTGTGAACAACTGACTATCGTGTGCATGTGTTAGTGCATGTAGGTATGTGTTCCATTCCTCTAGGTGGAGGGGAAGTATCACTCGGGAGAAGATCTTGGTCGGGTAACTGCTAAGAGTAACTATCTGAGCATATACACACACCACATTAGAAAGACTGAGCTGAGTCAGTTTGATGGTAATAGGTAAGCCATCCCTAGTCGATATGTTTGGATTTGAGAGTCTTGTTTACTTCTGCATGCATTGGGTGATGTTTATTTGTTTGAGATTTTGAGATATTTATTGTGCTATTACAATCATATGGACAAGTGGGATGTATGTGGAAGTATGTTTATATATATGCACATGCATGTCAACAAGATCTAACGACCTGCATATGCATAAGTATAGATATACCACACGTACACACTTATCAATATGATGGTAAGCGTGAATGGATTTGTACATAGAGGTATACACATTTATACACACACACACACATATATATATATATATATATGCACACATTTAGTATGATGTGTTTATTATGTACTATCTTGTCTATACTAATATTTTTATATATAAATATATATATATATAAATAAATAAATAAATATATATATAAAAAAAATATATATATATATATATATATAAATATAAATAAAGAAATATATATATATATATATATAAATATAAATATATATATATATATTGAATGTGTGCTTACGTTATACACTTACGATATCTATATGAATATAATATCTATATGAATATATATATGTAAATATATATATTAATGGATATATATATATATATATATATATATACTTTAAATACCTTACATTTATATATATATATATAACATATTATATATGTCGATTGAAATCGACTAACTCTTAATTATTGAAGCCGATTATTAAGGTTGACTTAAAGTCAATATAGACTATGGTTTGAAGGTCGATATAGACCATGTCTTTGGAAGCCAATTTATAAGCTTACGACTACTAGTATGAACTGATTATCATTGAGAATAACACATGAATTATGGTGTGGCTTTGCATTTGGATTATTGGCTGTAGAAACCTTGACTTGGTCAACGTATTAATGAGACCTTGCTTGACTTAGTCTCACGTATTAACTCGTTAATGATGATTCACTTACCATTTGGAATGAATGAAGTTTTTTGTCATATATTGGATATTGAATGAGTTTAATGGTGCCAAATGTGAAGGGGAGAAATAGCAGATGGCTCCACCTTTGAAGTTTGATTTCCTGTAGATGTCTTTCATTGAAACAATTCAAATTCTTCCATGTGCATTTGGAATAAGTCTTGGATTGCTGCCAAAGAAACTAGTCGATCTGTAGGAGGTTTTGCTGAGTCTAAGCTTAGTTTATCACCACCTTAATGCTGAGTTGATTTGCATGAAGCTTGTTGTCTTTTTACATGCCTAAACTATAGGCTTTGTGGTTGCTTGGTTTCTCTATAAATAGTTGAACCATTTCTTTGTGAGGGATGCATTCCTTTCAAGAGATTATACATCTTTTGCAATTCTTATTTCCTGCATTATAACCAGCCATACTTTGCTTAGCAATTAGAGAGAGATAGGAAGAGAGTTTTTATAGTTTGTGAGGTGATTATATTTTGAGAGGAGTAAGCTATCAACTTGAGAGGTGGAGATTATAGTGATTTTCTTGAGAAGTTGTTGCTGTTGGAAAAGACTACTTTGATGTCTTTAGTATGGATAAACAATAATAGGCATGAGGATCCCTTCTTCTTTGTTATTTTACTTTGAATGATGTGTCTTGCTTGCATGGATGAGATGTCATTCCAAATTATGCATTAGTGAAAGTAGATTATTTTGAAAAGTAAGTTGAAGCTTTTATGCTATTTTCATATTGTGTATTTATGTACTCCATAGTAGGAGATGGGTGTATGTCTGAGACTCCACCTTAGTTTGTGTGACTACTGAGATTAAACACTGTCAGTTCACCATGATCCAGCATTAAATGCTAGACAAAGATTGTAGGTTTTACAAGTTCTAGTTATGTAGGACACAACACTATGCTCAATTGGGACATCTATCGAATGATAGATGTGTGGGGGACCACATTATGAGTTTGTGGTTGGTGGAAAAGTGCCTAAGTAATGCTTCTCCTCCACATCAGGTGACAAAAGAACCAAGATTTGAAAGGAAGGATCCTAGATTGTCTTACAACTATTTTTTCTAAAGCTCTTTGAGCTATGTTTGTATTTGTATGATTTCTTACATTGATGTATTTATGAAATAAAAAGGACTTCATGTTGTATTATGTTTTGAATCTTGATTAGAAATTATCAATAAAGAAAATATATTTTTTTTGTTCACACTGGCATGTTACTTGCTTATTTACTCGTTTAGGGTAAAATTAGAAATTTTTACTTCATAGAAAGGGTTAGTACGTTACATGTGGTATCAAAGCTACAAGGTTTAGCACTAGGAACCTATGAGCTTGTCATTTTTCCATCCAACATAATCTAATGTTGTGAAAATTCTTGTGTCAGGATGGTGTGTCTCAGATTAATGGTTTGAAAGTCAGTAATCAAAAATGAGTGTTACCTGAAGGTTAAGAAGGAAAAAAAAAGCCATCATTAGAACCATAGAGGGAACCAACTATGATAATGCTATCTAGTTGAGTGACACTGAAAATTTTAGTCACACACTTTCTTCGATTAGTGATGTGAAGAGGAAGATGAAGATGAAAGCTATGTACAATTACCTACCAACCATCTCACTAGAAAAGTTTGAATCATTACCACTTTCCAGGGATATGCCTTTAGAAGAAAGTGTTAGTCCAACATTCATCTTTAGGGATTCTCAAGTTCTATCACTAGCTGAAGCAATAGCAATTTCTTTGAGTAAAGAGTCTGAGGGATATGTACCAAGGACATTGCTAGATGAGAAATGGTATCATGAACAAATGTCTGTGCAAAGTGTAGACTACATTGTTGAAGAACACCATATTGACATTGCTTCTTGTAACTATGTATCGGATGATAAATCTGAAGGTTATTATCCTTTTTCGGATAGGTACGAACATATGAGAGATAAACAAA
>VDFB02328695.1:14771-28160 GCA_007258455.2 Sequoia sempervirens | reverse complement strand
AATATTATCAATACAGACATTAATTAATTAATTATAAACATCAATGGTAATATAATTACAAATATATGTAATTACATTAATGATAATATAATTATAAATAATTAGCATCGATGATAATATGATTATAAATATTATTGATACAGATATTATCAAACCATTAAAAACAACGACTCTCGCCCTCAAGTCAGCAACCACTAATGCAGTGATTCACACACTTAACAGGCATTGGTCAACTCTTCAAAGACAACAATCAAAACTCCTAAACGTAGCAATCCAAGAAAATGATGATTCAAAGAGACGCCATCAATGGAACGGTTGCAACTCTCCAAGGATCGCAGGATACTTAAAGAGACCCACAATCATTCCAAAAGGCATGGAGCCATTTTACAAAAAGAAATATATTCTAAACATTCAATTTTGGAATCACCCAGGAAAAGGAAGAATACACTCAACATCGATATAAGAATGAGCTATTTCGTATATATCTAATTACAGATTGCGCTCAAGATTGAGCTGATAGTCATAAATAGGGTTGTCTGGGTTTGATTAGCGTTAGTTGAGTCCAAGGATGTGACATTCTGATTTCAATGTTATGATGGATTCTATTAATTGGAGACCATGAGAGTATACCGCGACAACCATATGATGGATTTGATTAAATGGAGACAATGAGAGTATACCACGGCAACCATTTGTCTTATATAGAGATTCTTAATTAACCACCACCTTCCTCATTGAAGGCACAACAATCTAAAGTGGTGCAACATCAGCTAATGCAAATTAGGCGTATATGGAAGTAACAAAATTCCTATATAAGAGAGGTTTTGAACTCACAAAGATTGGTGAATGTCGAAACAGACAAGTGATGGATGTCATATAGGGTATTGGGAAAATATATTTGAAACACAGATTGTTGCATCTTTATGGGCATTGAGTAAAATCATTAACGGTGGTATTAGAAACGAATGAGTGGTTTTTATCAACTACTGAAGGATCGTGTGGATTGGCGTTTTCCATGGACGAATACTCTGTAATGCCGATATGTTTTGTTGGCACCACTACAAGTTATTATATACTGACTAAGTCATCTGTATAGTCACGAGTCTGAGTCAGGACTATCAGCACTTCCTAAAAACTGAACTAGAAATAGTTGTGAAACTTCTTCATCCAGATTAAGGGACATTACAAAAAAGGCAAGTTTGGTATCTATACAAGGTGAATTGGAGGCATTAGGGATCATCAATGAATTTATCTCCGCTTTCTAATCTGCACTTTGGCATATATTCTAAGGACGAAAACCCTTATGAATATAGAAGTTGGACAAAACCCTAGCTTTTTCAATGGAGGACTTCATGACAGAGGTTCACATGGGCTTTAATGGTGATTCTTGCTAGATTTACACTCAAATTTATGCATAAGCATTAGGCGTCTAGTTTGAAGGGGCAAATTAGGCAAGCTGTCAGATTTTCAAGGGTTGCAAACCCTATCAACAAACCAGCAAGCCAGGGCACCCCTTTTGGTAGGGTTTTGGAGTTGTTTTTCATCAAATAATTGCATTTTGTTGCATTGTTGTGAGCTGGAGCAATTTCGCCCAGCTAGGGTTAGAGTAGGAGGTCAATTTCATTGCATAGATTGGGGCTTCTTCATATTGGCGAACTCTTGTTGCAAAGTGTGCACCCTTGGTCTCCTTGTGTTGTGTAGTGCAGCACTTGGGTTCATGACATGCCTTAACCACCTCTCATGGATTCACTAACTCTGGATGTTGTATCGGGCATTAACAGGTCAATCTTTTGGTGCAACAGCAACTGTTTGTTGAACAATTGGTATTAGAGCCCAGGTCATAGGTTTGAACCCCTCACTTGCGCAAGGGGGAGGGGGGATTGTTGCAGGGTGTGCGCCCTTGGTCTCCTTGTGTTGTGCAACACAACGCTTGGGTTCGTGACATGGTTTAACCGCCTCCCGTGGATTCACTAACTTTGGTGGTTGTATCGAGCATTAACAGTTCGATCTTTGCTGCAACGGCAACCGTCTGTCCAACAACTCTTTCATGTTGCTGGGCATGTTTGAAGCCCAATTCTTTGTGTAATTGCATCATTGGTTAAGTTTGATTTGTGGCAGCAAACCAGATGTTTAAATATCAGAATTTTGGCTCATATTGGTGAGTGTTTTATAGTCTATGATGTAGTTTCATATTGCTTATAATCTGCTATATGTTTGGCTATTATTTCGATGAATGAATAATGTTGTTCATGCATGAATATACTCAAAAAATTATACCAAAAAACTAGGGTTTGAGCAGAAATTAAGAATCAGAAAATTATGGCATCATTTTGTGTGGCAAAAATCAGAAAAATTTGCACATATATTGGCTGGGATATTTCAGTGGTATCAGAGCCTTGATCTTGCCAACCTATTGGGTATGTGATTTAGAAAGTTTGGAGTCATGGCAACACATGTTATTGATGATATAATGGTTGCCTATGGTGAGTACAATACACTACCACAAGAGGTTAGAAATAACCTCTCCTTTGGTTGGTATATGGAGTATTGGATGGACAAAAGCAAGCAAAAGAGGAAACCAAAGAAGTATGATCAACCATGGAAAGGATTTTCACAGGTGTTGCAAAACTTTCAACGACAGACAATGGCTGCACATGGAAAATTGAGGAATGGGCTAGAAAAATCATAAGTTATCAGTGAAGAAAGTTTAGAGAAGGAAGAAGTACTTGTGTATGACTTGCAACCTACAAGCACTTATGAGGACGACAAAAATCAGTCAGTATGCTGCCCTAAAGAAGACATGTTCAAAGGTTCGCTTCAGCCCTATGACGACAAGGATAAAGGAGATTCGCCTATTGAAGCTACAAATGAAGAGCACATTAAGATTGAAGATTATACCGCCATGGAGGTTGTCAAACCAGTCATGTTAGATCAGCTACATGAAGGTATGGGTTCTTGTGATGTTTCATTAATTGAGCCTAGTATTGCTTCATCACCTTTGCATGATTTTGGCAAGGAATCAAATTGTGGTCTGGGTGTCTTTGAGATGGATGTTGTTCACACATATGATGGCAATTCAAAAATTTCAGTATGTGGTGAACAAAGGGGTTTGGATAAGACTTACTTGACATTGCAAGATATGGAGGATCACTTGGTGGTTAAGGAGATCATAGTTGTACATACACTTTATAGATCAGCCCTTGAGGAAAAGCATGAGGTAGAAGATTCTACTCACTACTTTAATGGTGACCCTTTGATGGAGCATGATGATGACCTAGTTTCCACACATGGATGTAATGAAGAAGAGGCCATGAAAGAAGCTGATTTGGAGGTGCACATTTATGAAGACCAAACAGAAATTTTGCATGGAGTTGATGGGTCTCATAAGTCACGTCACTTGGAAGGACAATTGAAGGTAAACGAAGGTAAGATTGTGGCAGCCCTAGCTCATTTTGATCATGTTCATAAGATGATGGAAGGTTTGTGTTGGAAGGCTCTAGGGAATCATGCAGATTTTGAAGGAGGTATATCTCTTGATGACTTGCACGAACTCAAGGAGGCTTTGGTGGTAATGAAGTCAAACTACCTACACTTATGTGCGGATAGAGATCATCTCCTCACACTTGGTGAGAAATACTCCGATGCTTTGAGAAGAAACGAAGATGAGGTGGAGAAGCTCACCCTTGAGCTTGAGGATACAATGGATTCCTTGAGGAGCACTCAAAGGGCTCTTCAAAAATCAGAAGATCATGAGGATAAGCTTTGTTGGAAGATGACAAAGGGTGGAGACATGGATGAAGGACATAGAGGATCCCATGATGAAGTTATGAAGATAAAGTAGACCTATACACATGAAGATTTAGCTTGCAGCCATTGGACAGAAATTATGGCACATGACACACTTGATTTTCCATTGAAGACATCTCTTGGACCAGCACTTGACAATGGGCAATTAGCAAAGGATGGAGACTTGTTTGAGTCCCTTGAAGGCACTACAAAGAGGTACAATGTAAGTTCTGATTTTTTGTTTTATGACAGCAGTCATATTTTTGCGCATAACCATGAGATAGCAGCCATGTCACATGAGGGGAATGGCGTTGAGGGATCTCCCGATGTTGGCACTCAAAATGTGAGTGTCAAATGTAAGGAATGTATTATGGATTCAAGCCACAAATGTTCTAATTTTGTATACCATACTATGGAAAATGTGAATAAGACACAAGATATGTATGAAGGGTGGTTGCAAAGAGCTAGGAAAGCAAAGATGTTGGCTGCTCCTACTCATGAGGATGATAGTAAGAAGTCTTCTTCTATTGTTGGCACTCATTTGGGAGTCAAACATGAGGTCTTATTTGTGTGACCAAGACACAAGAGGACCAAGTTAGTACAGCATGTCATGAGAGAGGCAAAAAAGATTCAAAATATGTGGCATATGAGGAATGAGCCTTGTTTGGTGGCCAAACAAGTAGAACAATCAGGTTTGAGGTATGATCCAGAATTCTTTCTTTGTACACATAGCTTGCTTTATGAGGAATTGGTGTCACCTCTTTTGGAGAGCCATTCGAAGGATCACATCATAGACTTGGATAGCATTATGGAGCATACACTTTGTGGATCAGCCACTAGTATTATGCCTTCATATGTAGATGGAGATATGGGTAATACAGATTTACTATGGTCTTTGATCATTCATGGAGCACTTGAAGAGTTTTCTTGTGATGAGTCTCATCATGTTGATGATTCTTTGGCAGAATATGTTGCTGCTCTATTTCAGAAATTTGTGATACTTGCCTTTATTCGGCATACTTGGGAGGTGAAGTTGCACTTTGTCTCAAGGTATGGAGGTATTGCCATAATGTTTGGTTTTGAGTTACTAATGCTCGTGTTCCAACTGGATTGTGCCATAGGGATTGGGAAAAAGCGTGAAGATCTTAGCCTTCCTGCCCTAGTTCATGAGCATCCACTCCATTCTCTGCTAAGGGATGACTATTTTAACCTATTGCACATTGAAATCCTGCAGGCTACTTGGAGGACAGCAGCTGTTTGGGTGTTTTGGACAGGTTTGGATTATCTCTTCATCGTTGCGGAATGGCGTATGGGTGATACTCTACCACCATATGACATTGGCGATGATATTGGCACTCACCTGGGTCTGATTTTCAGTTGGAAGGTTGTTGTTCTGATTTATATCAGCAACATAGGTGGGGTTGCTAAGTTCTTCTATGCACCTACGAGGGGTGTTTTGCACATTCATGGGGAATCCTTTGAAGTTGGAGAGTTGGTTGATGTTGATAGTTCCTTGAGGTACATCTATCTCCTCAATTTTGATGGATACGGTAGTGTGATGATATGCGATCCAAGTGGTGGTAAGCTTGTCATTGCTTGAGGAAAAGCAATTTCGGGAAGGGAGGATTGTAATGTCCCTTTTTGGAAGCGAGCAAGAAAATAAGTGACAAAAAATAATATTTTATTAATTTTTATTTTTGGCATTCAAGGAGAAGCTTAAATGATATTTATTATGATTTTTGGTGAAGGAAAAATATTTTTATAATTTTTCTATAAGAATTTGAAACCCACAGAGGGTTCCAAAATAAATTAATAAGCCCCAGATTTTGGGACTAAATTAAATTCAATAAATTGGAGGAAAAACAAGTTTGGCAGAGGTATTTATGCAAAGATTGGTGAGGCGTGGGATCATCAGCAGATTTATCCCCTGCTTTTCTAATCACTTTGAGAGCGATATATTCTAAGGATGAAAACCCTTATGAATATAGGAGAAGTTGGGCGAAATCCTAGCTTCTTCAATGGAGGACTTCATGACGGAGGTTTACATGGGCTTTAATGGTGATTCTTGCCAGATCACACTAAGATTTTTGCATCAGCATTAGGCGTCTAGTTTGAAGCGGCAAATTAGGCAAGTTAGAAGGTATTCTTCATATTTTCAAGGGTTGCAAACCCTATCAACAAACCAAAAGGCCAAAGCACCCCTTTTGGTAGGGTTTTGGAGTTGTTTTTCATCAAATAATTGCATTTTGTTGCATTATTGTGAGCTGGAGCAATTTTGCCCAGCTAGGGTTAGAGTAGGAGGTCAATTTCACTGCATAGATTGGGATTTCTCCATATCAGTGAACTCTTCCATGTTGTTGGGCATGTTTGAAGCCCATTTCATTGTGTAATTGCATCATTGGTTGAGTCTGAGTTTTAGTAAGAAACTGGATATTTAAATATCAGAATTTTGGCTCATATTGGTGAATGTTTGATAGTCTATGATGTTGTTTCATATTGCTTATGATCTGCTATGAGTTTGGCTATTATTTGGATGAATGAATACTGTTGTTCGTGCATGAATATACTCAGAAAATTATATCAGAAAACTAGGCTTTGAGCAGAAATTAAGAATCAGAAAATTAGGGCATCATTTTGTGTGGCAAAAATCAGAAAAATCTGCACATATATTGGCTGGGATATTTCAGTTAGGCACGAATCAGAAATTGGTATATTATGTGTAGATATTGGTGGCATGTTCTAGCTGGTGAACATTTTTGTTGCTGGTTGTCTTACTCAATAGTGGTCTAGTGATGGTGGCTGGCTCTTCTTTGCATGACCCCATGTGTCTTAGGCCAATTTTTGATGATAAGCTCAAGCAGATTTTCAATTGAACAGTGATCAGGAATCTCGGGGCTATTAAAGCTATTTTGGGGTTGGATGGATTGGCAGAGAATGGATGTTTGAGGTCCAAAGCATATATTATCGAGGACTTCAGCAGAAATAGAAGATGGCAATTAAAGTTTGTCATGTCCATTCTTTGAAATTAAACCAAGATTAAATCCTCCAAAGCGTTTGGTAATCATATTCAGGGATTACAAGTGTGCTTCATTGAATTCAGTTTTGAAATTTAAATATAAACAAATTTTGTATTATTTATCAAGGCAGTGTGTGAAGGATTAAAAGAATTAGAAAGGGGATGCAGCTGTGAGCAACCACTACTAGACAAAGGAAGATTTACACTATAGCAGCCACTAATGCCAACAGCTGTCAAAGGGGATCAAAGGTGCTAAAATGTTCGGAATTCATAAAGAGGTTATGAATAAGACAAAACCAAATCACCAATAAAAACAAAGACAAAGGTAGTAACAGCTTTTTTATCCTAATTGCGAGAAGACAAAAGGATATCAAAGGGTAAAATAAATCGCAGAAGATAAAGGCAACTCATTCCAAAAGGTGTTAAATAATATTACAAAATGAAATTATAATTAAATTGTACTTTTAAAATTAATCAAGACGCATTTGAAAAGTTACGACTCTTAAAGGAAAAATCTATTTAAGAGAGGCCAAGCAAGGAGGAGACATTTTCTAAAAACATTTTATTATCTGATTTCTACTTCTTGTGGAGCATAGAACTTTGATTCAATTAACCTAAAGATGAAAACACTCTAGGTCTGAAATTAGAGGACGAAAAACCCATAATTCCTTGAGAGTAATTTCACATGGAAACCACTATTGCACAAATTTGATTAATTTCAGTTTGAATTAAAATATCCTTTCAGTAAGCAGGTCATGGCATTCTAAAGGTGGATATCAGGCAGATTTTAGGGCATTTCAAAGATAGATTACTGCAGATTTGGGATGAAATAGCAGCCACTTCAAGCATTAATTTGGTTTTTTTCTGAACTAAATTATGAACATTAAATCGAATTAAAGAATAAGCCATTGACTAAAATTGCTGAATCAATCTCTTCAAGAAGCAATAAGGATTTCATATTATGTTTAATTGTGCAAATACCTACAAAAAATACTAGGATTTGATATTGGCATTATTCCCTTTGTTGTCAGCTAGGGCAGTTATATACATTTTTTAAATTAAAGAGATATTACAACCGTATCAGAGTTGGATCTTGCTAGCTTGTAAAATTTTCATCCCATGCAATCAAGTGATAGAGCCAGCAACTATCATCTAAGGGAATTTAGAAAACTCAACATCATTTTCCTAAGAACAAAGAAACAAAAAATCCTTTGGAACTTGAAACCAAAAAATTAACTATGGAAAGAGAGAAGAAAGCTTCACAAGATCTTGCTTATAAGTTTGGAAGGAAGTTTGAGCTCATGTTAGATATGATGGGGCAGATGTTATGTTACATATGATGCGTAACAACCACAAAACACAAAAGAATGCAGTAAATCCCAATAATCAAAATAGTGAGGAAAGTTCTTTTGAAGCCAATGATACTCACCACAATAAACAGAAAAGTCACACATAAAGAACCATAGTTGGGTCTATTCATGCCATATATGCAAAACATAGAGATCTCCCTCCAAAGATTCAAGAAGCAATGACTCACTAATTATATAACCAGGAAAATAAATGGAAATGGACCAAGAGTTGAACCTAGATCTCAACCAAGACAATGTCATCATCAGCAAGTTTTGGGTAAGCTAACACTAATTACATATGATGGTTCTAATAAGTGTATTGCTTGTGTGTGGGTGCAAAATTCAAACACATACATATCTCTAAAACCTATGACTGATGATGACACCATCAATTTGCCACCTTACACTTAGAAGGCACAGCACACAAATGGCAATATCATGGGTTGGTTAACCAAGGTCATCGTCTAATTGGCACGTACGATGAATTTTGCAAAAGTTGAAAGATTTGATAGAAAAGATCTTGAGGTCCATTTTAGGAAGTTGGCACAACTAAAGCAAGAGGGAACAATGAAGAAATGTGTAGGAATTCCAAATATTGTCAGTAATGGTGTTGGATGTTAAAGAAAGAAGATTAATTGTCATTTTTATCAAACGGGTAATTGAACCTATTAAGGGTTTCTTTAAGGCATTTGATCCATTGACCCTTTAGGAGACTATTAAAAGACCTTTGAATTTAGAAACATCAATGACCAAGAATAAGTTTTATCAAAAAACCCCTCCTATAAGGCAGAATAACAAAACTTTTAAAAAACAGTTTTCTCAATAAAAGGCATTACTAGCAAAGAGCAAGTTTAGATAAGTGACCAAAAATGAGCTCCGCCAAAATAAAATGTATTTTTCTTGCAAAAACCTATGGGACTCTGAAAACAAATGTTTGGGAAAAGTTCAAGTACATTACATGCAAGTAATATCTGATGAGGGTTCAAAGAAAGAAGAACCAATGCCAAAAAATTGATGAATGTGAACCTGTAATGTCCCCTTTTTGGGATAACCCTAAATCTTATCCTAGAATCACACGCTTGATGTAGTTAGGGCTGTAACTTACCACTGAATGCTTTAAACAAGATAAATCTTGGCTTTAGGCCCTCCAATCATGTTAGATAATATTGAAAATATAATTCATGTGATCAAAACATAATAAATGTCTTATCAATTTAAGATACATAACTATTCCAAGATAATCTAAACTACCAATATCCATAATGCATAGTGGGAACCTTAATCGTAACAAGACTTGGATGACAAGCAAGATAAATCCGCCCAAAGCTATCCATCTAAGAGCCCAAGGAAGCCACGAGAAGCGTCAAATAAGACTACACCCACTTCAGCCTCATGGGGAGGCACCATGAACCAACCCTCATGGTGGGTCCTCACCCCAATAGGACATCTCTTGTATTTTGCATTCTATCTGCCTTCCTCCTTGTCATCTCATGGGTTGAGGACTCAAGCCGGATCCATCTGGGTCGTCATGGTTGGCTTGATGTGGAAGAGTCAGGAAGGGTTGCCTATAGCTTCTCTCAAACCCATCAGCCTGAAACTGCTAGGCGTCAAATACCAGAACTCCACCACTCTGCAGCCCCTTGCAATGAAGCGAGAACCTCCCATGGGAACAATTCCACCCTCGAGGTGGCATGCCAGCATGGGAGGGCTGCCATGGCTAATATCCTCCTAACTTTCATACCTCCTCAGCTTTCATATTTGAGTTGATCATGGGGTGGGGACAATTTCATAAAAAATAGTATATGATTTATTTCAGTTTATAATGGAATTCACCCAATTGCCTGTCTCCACTAATTAGTCTGCAGACATCAACCATTTTAAATCCATGTCATATGCTCACTCTTCTTCCTAGCATCTCTCTTCGGGTTTTAAATCTGTGGGGAGAGGGTTTCCCAAAGTGTTGGATTTGGAAGGACTCATTGAATAACCCCATATCAGCTTCCCTTAGGAAGCTCTCAGCCTTCTTGGGTCTGTGAAAAGGAGCTTTCAGCCCTGATGTCTTTTGCTTTTGTTATCCTTTAGATATGAGTTTAGAACACCCATGCTTTTCGTGAGGCTAATGGTGTGGTGGATTTTTTGGCTAACCTTGGGGCGTCTTTGGCTAGGTTGTGGGAGACTAACGACAACCTTCCCGTGGAGCTTATTTCCTTGCTTAATGATGATAGCATATAATTATTTGAAGGGTGTCGAATCTTCTAGTAAACTTAAGGGTTGGCGGTTTAATAATGACCCTCTGATGTCAATTAGACTTTTGATGGTCATTGCTCTCGTTGTAAATTGTGGGAGGATGAGTTGTAATCTCAGGAGGGATCTGGCCATTATCTTTATTTGTACCTCGAGAAGAAGGATCGCACGCTTTCTGGGTGTGATTTTCTCATTTGCTCTTTTGATTATCTACATTTGTGCTTTGTGGGGTTTCATTTCTACAAATTGCTTGGTGCCTTTGGAATTGGGGGGTGATAGATGTAGAACAAAGCCCTTTTCGTGTGTTGAGATCAAAGCCAATGGTGACTGTGGAAGATTTTGCAGAAAGGTGGGGTCACTCCTTTTATGGAGAAATTGCATGGGTTTGAGTCTAAGACCTCGTAGGAGTTTGTGGAAGCTTGGCACGATTGGGTGCTTAGTATGTTTGGTATTGACATCACAGTTAATTATAGCTGAAGTTACAGGGCTGTTGACTCAAGGGAGGAAATTCTACAAAAAAAAATCCATGTTTCGAGTGGCGAGACTGAATATAACTGAGGGATAAAGATAAGGCAAAAATAGTTAAACTCCAATGTGGTGGCTTTGATTGCACCAAAATTAAACCAATTTGGGGAGATGCGGCCATGGTGCTAATGCGGTACTTTACACTAGACAAGAGGTACACGGCTCTTTATGGGCACCATTTTGTGTTGCTTAATCATTTTTGCCATGGTAAGTTGGTTTCTTTCCCATTTTATCTTCTTTCTTCTTGGGAGAGTGGGATTATGGATTACAGAAAGAATCCCAACAATCCCTTTTTACACGAGGGGTTCATGCTTTTGATTGTGGAGCATATCAAAGCTAGATGTGTTATTGTTTAACCTGTTCCTAGTAAGCCCGACAAGTCCAAGAAGAAGGCTAAGCCGAAAGGGAACTCTCAATCGAAGGAGGAAGATGATGGTGAAACGGAGTTTGAGGATGTTTCTATGGCCTGGTCTAATGGCTACCAAACGGATTTAGATTATGTTAACCCGTCCGCTGGGGTTAGGGAGAGCTCAGTGAAAAAAGCTAAGCCCTCTTCCTTGCATGCGAAGTGACAAATTCTAGTTGATTGTGAAGAGGCGGATGTGAAGGGTAAAGGAAGTGGCAGGAAGGTTCCTAAACGAGGGTTGGTGAGTGTTGCAGTTTCCCATGATGGGGTGGAGAATTTGAAGGAGGAAGAGGGGATTAATAAGGTTTGTGAGGTGGCAAAAAATGCTAATGAGGATAATATTCCGGATTGTAGTGGGGATAGGAGGGTCCCAACTAATGGGAAGGTGAATCCAGAAAATTTCATTGATTTGGATGTGTCCCTTGCAGTGTCAGTTTCTGAAGGAAAAGGCAAAGAACAGTTTGTTCCGCCTACTGGTTTCCAGGAAGAGGATCCTTCAATGAGCTCTCATCAGGGGAGGGGTTTGTATTGGGGCACGATGGATTTTACTCAAGCTTTAGGCTTGGTGACGGAAGGGGAAAACGTCTTTTTTAACCTACTTATGTCGCTTGTTCAAGAGGTTTAGGATCTCCATGGTAAGTATGACACGATTGCTCATTGTAACATCTCTACTCTGAGAAGTTTTAAGGAGCAGAACTCTGTTTTTAGTATCGTTAGGTTGTTGAACTCTAATCTCAGCCTAAAGGTGGAGGATGTTGCTAACATGGAAAGAGACCATAATCCAAGACTTGCTGCTTTGGAAAGGAATTCCTTGCAAATACATAAAAAGATCTCAATGCTTTGATTAACCTCAGCAAGGATTCGCTTGAGACCACAACTGAAGGTTTGGTGCTTCTGAATGAGAAAGCAAAAGAATGGATTGGTAAGTCCCTATTCAATGACCCTTCGAAGCCCGAGGTTGGTGGGTGAGGACTACGGGGTTGAGTAGCCCGGGCTAATGGCGTTTTGGGGAATTTGGGCCAGGAGTGTTATTACATATGACAAAACAAAGAAGAACAATGTGGTTCCTATGCAGGATGTTAAAGAAATCATGGAGATGCATGATAAGGTGATAACAAAGGATATGGAAGCAACAATAATATTAAAAGAACTTATTTAGTTGTTGCTTAGGTTTTCTCTTTTGTTTTGCTTGCTGCTGTTTTGTGTGCCTATTGCTGATGATTGGCTGATTGCTGTTTAATTAGCCTGTTGTTTTTTGGGACAGCTTTATTGCTTTATCTTCGTGCTGCCTTTTCTTCTATACAAGGTTTCAGGGCCCCTTCAAAACCTGTTTTACGCTAATCAAAAACATATGCATATTAGTATTTCTAGTTGGTTCCAATTTACAATGATATATATATATATATCCAATAACATATTAGCAATAATATCATTATTGCCTCATTATTTAAATCTCTATTTATTCATTCAATATCTACTTTACTAATGCATCCAACTTATTATTGTTTATTTCCTGAGGTTAATCAAAGCATTGAGATCTTTTTACGCATTTGCAAGGAATTCCTAATCCCTGCCGATCTACAGAACTTTACTTGTTGAGGTTAATCAAAGCATTGAGATTTTTTTACTCAAACTAATTGTTGCTTCTACGGTATAGTAATCGTTGTCTTTGAATGCATCGTGTCCTTTTATAGTTTTCGTTTTATGGTTTGTTTGGGAATCAATGCCTAACCATTTGTAAATGATATGAGACATAGGAAGGGTCGGGTGTTTAGTGATTTGTAGATATTAATGTATTCCATATGATAATTGTATTATCATAATATTATTTGTTTAACGATTTGCAAATATTAGTTTATTACATATGATAGTTGTGATTTAGCTGGCCATCTTGTATATTGATATATATTATGTATTTCTCATTAATAAATTATAATGTCTATAATATTTAATATTTATATTTTAGTATTACAATATTATATTTTCACAATATTATATTTGTATTTATAATTATAATATTATCTTTGATAATTATAATAAGAATATTAAGTAGTTAATGTTTT